>JAMQGT020013042.1:0-81187 GCA_024447675.2 Pterophyllum scalare | reverse complement strand
AGGGCTTTCAAATTGTTTTGGAGTAGCAGGGGGGCATGCCAAAGTAGCAGGCACCTTATGACCGAGACCTTTGCTGTCCTCCATGGGCGTCACCCCCGCCCACACTCCATTATCCAGGTCATGACCACATCTGAACTGACAAATACATATAAATTGTATTTGTTGGTTCAAATTTTTTTAAAGATGAAGAAAAATGGAAAACAAATGCAGTCAATTATGCTTTTATCACATTTATTACTAAAAAAAATAAAAAGTTATTGACATCCCTGAAAAATTTAATAAAAGGCTTTTAAGGAAGCTATAGATAATCTTACATGGTTCCCCTGGATTCACTTTCGCCTAGGACAGTGGATTTTTCTGTCCTGAAATTGATTCTTCACTTTTCCCATCTGTTTCGCCTTTATGAGTACTATCCCCTAAATTTTATTACTTTTTAAAGACTTCCATTCAGTACTCCCATAAATATATCAAAGTTACTATAAATGAACAACTTCTACTATGAAAGGAAGAAATGCCACTGCCGACTGTGTTCACAAACCATTACTTGTATGCAATGCATCTCAACAATGTTATGGTTTAATTTTAAATAATTTTGAAAGTTAATCTTCAGAAGTACAGAAGGCTATGCTAATGCATATTATTTTATCGTCAAACTTGCCTCTGAATGAACAGCACAGATCGGCTATGAAATTCATCATCAGATCATGCAGACGATCGCATTCCACGAGGCTCGGCGACCTCTCTCTCGTTCTGATCATTAGAACTCTATTCTTGACATTGTTCATGTATACCTAGATTACTTACTTTCAACCTCAGACGATGGGCTTGAACCATTTCTTAAGCCCAATCATCTGGTCCCCATGCCTGGTGGCCACTTGTTACGGCTCTTGTTTTCTCTTATTTCTCTTACATGCACGAGAAGCCATGACGGCAGCAGACGATATGAATAGTCACATGGCAGTCGTGAACCAATCAAATGGCTCAGATTGAAAGAACGTAAATATTGCCACGTGCATCTACATGGCGCTGGAAATGGAGATGGCGGACGGCGCAAAACATTTTTTTTTAGAAAAATTAAAAAGTAGACGGCACAGAGTGGTGAAGTAGGTGGAAAATGCACTTGGCGCCAGTATAATTTGAAAGCCCTGCATAAGGGTTGTTGGAATTGCTCTTTGTCTGGCCACTCACCCAGGACCAATTTGCCTAGGGAGACACCACCACGGGGCAAAAGCCCCCAGACAACATAGCCCCTGGGATCACTGGGAAACAAAAAGACCATCCACCACAATAAGGTGGCGAAAGTTACAGAGAGGTGTTGTCAACTTGTTTAACATTATTTTACCTTATCTGCCTCTTGCCAGCTTCACACAATGTGTGTGTGTGTGTGTGTGTGTGTGTGTGTGTGTGTGTGTGTGTGTGTGTAGAGAGAGAGAGAGAGAGAGAGAGAGAGGAGCTGCAGAAAAAATAAACTATCATGACAGTAAATGACAGCAGGAGTCTAATGACTCTCACTTTGAGCTCAAATAAATAAATACGATGAATAATGCCAAAACATTTTTCCATAAATTTATATTTGTGGATTTGTCACATTTTGTTTCGTTGTTAGGTAAGTTAGAGAGCAATTTGCAAGTCCAGCGTGTTGCATCCATTACCAGTCTCTTCCCCACAATAAGGAATACAGTTTATTAATTCAAGTCTGTTATCAGTCCATACTCAGTACCAACAGATAGCCAAAGCCAAGGTATTAAATCAGAAATGGAAAAAGTTATATCTCTAATTAATATTTCTAATTTATATAACTTGGACAAACACTAATAAAGAAGAATCAGTATCTAGTATGGTGCATTATCTTTCATAAATGTCTGAAAGTTTTACAGCACACTAACAAATGCACTGAAGCCTAGAAGGCAAGAGAATCTACTGTATGCCATGAAAAGTGTCAGAGATATACTATACAAGGGGTGCCGGGGCAGCTCAGTGGTTGAGCAGGCAACCCTATTCATATGCTGCGTAGTGGTGCGGGTGGCGCAGGTTTGAATCCCGACCTGTCGTGTGTCTTCCCCTGTATCTCTCCTCCTGACGGCCAAAATTTGTTGCCAAAAAAAAAAAAAAAAGATACACTATACAAAACAGCTAAAATATGCACCAATACTAGTGTAGCTCTATAGAAAACATCACCACATCATCTACAAAAGGAGATATCCACTGATGTCATAAGCTACAACTATTCTATAGCTAATCGCCTCTAAAAGAAAGAACATTCCTACCAAACAGGACAGGGTCAGGACATCACCTCATCTCACCTTTGACACCCTTCCTCACCAGCTGACCTCATGCAAACTCTGGCTGACATCCACAGCAGCAAGCTCACAATCTAAATTCCTAAATGAAAGCCAGCCTTTGGCAGGAGTTCAAGTGTTAACTGTGCTAACACAGAATGTGCTTTAGCCATGTTTTTTGATGATCCGTTTAATGCGGATCTGATAAAAGATATTTGCTTCTATTTTAATCAATAAAGCTGTTTCACAGACTGCTTAGGATTCAAGTCTATTTTCTTCTCTATTTAAGCGTTTAAGGAGGTGAGGGTATATTTGATGGTGAACACTGACCAAACACAGGTAAGCACAATGTACTTAAGCCTCTGTATGGAGAGTGCTGCTTTCATGACACATGAAGTGATAGAAAATAAAAGTAGAAATAAAATGATTAGTCAATTATTGTATAAGTGATCAATCCTATGAATCAAGCAAAACATGCTTATACAAGTTTCTAAAATGCAAGTTTTTCCTGTCTTTCTCAGCTTTAAATCTTTACGATATGAATCAAAAGCCTGAGATGTGGAATGGAGTGTAAATGTTAGTTATTATAATTTTATTAAAATTTAATTAACTACAAAGTGAAGTTATGAGATTAAAGGTCTGTGTCCACATCTCTGCTCTATTTTCCATACAAATCCTGTGATGCTGAGTGTTCACAGTGCTGAAAGTTCTCAGCTCTAAATCAGCCTTAGTACACTGGTCAAGGTCACTTCTTTCCCACTAACCAATTGAAATCAAGAAGGGATGAGACTCAGAATATCAACAGAAAACTCTGAAGGAAATGCCTTTTGTAACCTAGCAACAAAAAGTGCTGGACAGAGGCACTCTGAAAATCAAGTCATACGCATTTCATGCACTAAAACGTCCTCAACAGAGGTACTTTTTGACTCTTTTACACTTCACCTTGGCAACTGGTGAGAAAACTGAAACTAGGTCTTTACTTTAGAATCAAGTCCTATCTGACATTTGAAGTAACAATTGTAGAACAAACACGTTTCACATATTAACTTGGTCGGCATGTTTCTACTACTGTTTGTATATTTTTGTATTAGGGATGTGCGCGACTAGTCGAGTAGATGACTAACCATTGCTACTGTCACTAGTTGGTTAGCCTAACTGTTAAGATTTTAATTGATACCCAGTGCAGGTAAACGTTTGTTCTAAATGTTATGCAGCCATCTGCCACCAGATGGAGCTGAGGCCCTGACACCATTATACAAAAATGCCATAACTCTGTTAATCCTGGCCTGATATTTTTATTAGGTCTAATATCGTTAGTTATTTTTGAAGTTTTACAACATAACCTGAACCGTGAAACACCCTTGCTTCCCTGAATTTCTGGCTACTTCCTCACTAGTTTGTACAAAGAAGCAAAAAAACTAGAGCGACAAATGTGTTTGCGCCTTAAAAAAAATGACCACAGCAAAGAGTAGGACCCAGAAGGGAAAAAAGTCCCGGCATTTTATGTTTCTGTCGGCCGGCACCACATGTATAACACCGGGGAATGACCAAAAGGTAATTAACACATGCAATGCACCTGCACAGGCATAAACATCGGCCACATAACGTAGGTTCCGTCGTAGCTCCACAAAGACCCAGCGATGCTCAGGATGCCGACCCGACCCCAGATAAGCGGAAAAATGGATGCATCGTTCATAACGTGCAGCACAATGCACCACACTTCTAAGCAGTAATTTATTCATTTTTCAGATGTTATTTTCCTCACATTTCAATGATGCCTGAACATCGTCTGCAGTAACACGTTTTCATATATTTAACATCAACTGATTTTAAGTTTTTTTTTCTTCATTGTCTGTTTGGAGTATAACGTGCAATGGTCCAGCACAGTTAAGCAAATTTTAAAGTGGGATTCATTATAGAAGTACATGATTAATGGTTTAAAATGCCTTTGTTTAGACAGTTTTTGACATTGTCCATTAAACAGGCATAAAATTTAACTTGATATCTGAGTGTTTCTTAGTTTTAGACTAGTCGGTTAGTCTAATTTTTTTCCTCTTTTAGTCGACTATGAAATTAGTCGCCAGGAAATCCCTATTTTGTACACACTATAATTTAACATATTTGAATAATAAACACTTGGCAATAAATCAGGAATAAAAAAATGGATATGTGTTAATTAAATATTTTGTTGTATTTTACATTTTTACCCTGAGTCAGCTCAAAAACTCTGGCTGCCATTCATCTGTAGTGGTGAGTCAGTGAAGCTCATTTCTGTCCAATGACAGCGATACTGAGGTGATGAAATCCTGAACTTTTCTGTTGTTAAGTGCTGCTCTTTTGCCACTGTTAGCCGCTGTTAGCTGGCATTACTGAAACTTTCTTTCAAGTGGATCTAACATTGTTGGACTTGGACACTTAGTGAATTAGTGAGGTCAAACTGTTTATAAAAGGGAAAGTGTGAGTTTTAGGACACACACAAGCCTAATGTTAGCTGGCATAACATTAGCTTATAAGCAGCTGTTGTTATTTGGATGGTTTGTTGTCAGCTGTCTGGAGATGGGAGGATCGCAGGTCTAATCTGCTGACAATAAGTAACTCCGACAACATCAGGAATAAATAAGATTGTTTATGCATGTGTTCTTGCATTAGAGCCCTGGCTTCAGTTCAGGAAATGAGGCTTGAGGTGAGGGGGAAGAAGATGAGGTGGCGATGACAGAGGAGAGAGAGCAGTGGTGGAGGAGGCAGATGAAGAGGAGGAGGAGAAGATATAATGAGAAAAAGAAATGAAAATATACACACACATGCACTCTAGCTACATACAGAAAACGTGATTAGGCAGAACAGCAATGCCAATCTCGACCACTGTATTCAAAATGGCAGGGCAACATGGCAGCTTCCACAAGCTGGTGCCTGCTCCTATGTTTTTTTAGGAGATTAATTCTAAGTTTACAAGAATGCTGACACTAATCAATGCAAATTTATGAGTAAAATATTCTTTTTTCTGACTGTACCTTTAAAGATTTTACCCACCATTGTACGGTGTATCAAAAAAGTGTGGGAAGTTATAATCTTAGCTCCCAAGACTCATTCTTTCTACCAGGCCCAAAAGGTCACACTGAATTTCGAAAAGATCTGAGCAAGATCTGGAGCATTCAAATTTGATTCTCCATCCTCCTGGAATCAGCTGTAAAATCAACTAAAACTAAAGGAACTGGTGTCACTAAATGAATTTAAAGGCAATTTTAAATGTAGTTACTTCAGGCTGCATTACACAATGACTTACTGATCTCGTCTGCTTTATTGGTGCTGAAATTTTGGATGTTTTTGTATTTGAATTCTTTTTCAATTTAGTATACTTAATTTCGGTATTTTTGCTCTGTGCGTTACTAATTTATGCAACTTTGCTTTTTTTTAAAACTATTGTTGGTGCATCCCTAGTTTGAACCTCTGGTCGGTTGCTGCCTTTCTGTGCTGATTTTGTATGTTTGTCCTCCCACAGTCGAAAATATATGCTTGTAAGGTAACTGGTGATTCCTAATTGGCTGTAGTTGTGGATTCAATGTAGATAAAGTGCTTAAGCGGATAGCATAAGGTGCTTGTAGTGTAAAGCGCTCTGAGCAGTCAGTAAGATTAGAAAATGCTACATAAATGTAGTTCATGCAATTATTCCTTCCTTGGCCAATTAACAAAGGCTAGGTACCATTACAAAGATTTTATTACCCAATTTTAAAATTATTTTTTTCTTCAACCCATTTTTCACATTTTATGTCAAGAAAGTATGAAATCAAAGAAAGAATGAAATATATTCTAAAAAGTGGGCTGATATTTAATGTTCAGTGTTGCAACAGATGCTAAACAGTGTTTGTTGTTATGTTCAAAAATGTTTGTTATTCTGACTGAAGCCTTCCATGGGAAGATTTCTGGTTAACAGTTTACATAGATAATGTGCATGTGCATGTGCATACACAAAAGTAATGAATATGCTTCAATGGCTACCTTATCTCTTTGGTATGCATTTGATCAGATATGTGTTGTGTTGCTCTAAGCTTCTCAAGAGTCTGCATTAAAAACAAACCCTTTCCAGGGTCCCACTTCAGGCTGTAAACTGCCATTTTTGGAAAAAGGAAAACCATACATTAAGGAGGAGGGCATGGAATGAAATAAGGCACAGGATCATGTTAAATTGATTCAATTGAACAAATTTAATCAGTTTTTGGGAATGTTTAATCTACCTGAGTTGTTTAAATTAAATATTTTTATTAGAGATGCACCCATTGACTGGCCAGAGGACCAGAATCTTACTTTTTCCAGTGTTCTCAGCCCAGACCAGTGACCAGCCAGTCAACCTCCCATATAACTGATTACAGGCTGGCCCATTTCATGTACGTGCATTTTGTGGAGGCAAATAGTCACGTGCACACTCACAGTCACACTCTATGTTGTTAGTGTGGAAGCAAGTGATGACACAAAATTAGCTTAAGTAGATTGTGAGGGGGAAACTGAAACAATAAACCCAATGAGACACTTAAACACAGACATTTTAAATAAGTTAATAAAAGTATCCAGAGCTCAAAGCCAGCCAACAGCCTTGGTGTGAGCAAAGCATCAAAGCACTTAAAAAGTAGAAAAGGGTTGATGTCCTATTATCTGTAAGTTATATACATACAAAATGATGTAGGTACCTGGCATTTGTTTTGTTACATAAATCTGTTGTACTTGCTTTGGTTTGGTGAGGTAAAACATGTCAGGTACAGATTTGTGCACAGCAAATCACTTTCAGGTAATTGTCTTTCCAGTAACAGAGCCCTTATGTTCAGTTGTTTGAGTGATAAAAGATCCTGTAACTGACTGCAGTTTGGGGGGAAACTGTCAAGTATAATAATCTCTTTAATATGAAGATAATATTTTGTCAGTGATAGTTCTTAGAAAGCAAGCTGGAATCGGTTAAAGTCGGTATTGGCAGGTCAAATCCAAATATTAGGCTTAAAAGGTAGCAGTTTTCCCACACACATTCTATACCTGGAAACAGTTAATGCCACGACCAGCACTCTTTCCATTATGATCAACAGGATTATCTACTGCGAGTGTGGCACACCCTCATAATTACTTGCGGTAATTTCTGTAGTCAAATCAAACATAGCATACAGACATGCAAATGACCACGGTAAACCGATTCCTCAAAACATATATCGCGTCTATCCAGCAAGTATGTATATGACCGATGAAGACACACAGGTACTACCACTGCATTACCTACGTCACAGTGATAAGAAATAACAGACGCATAATGTACGCAGCAAGAAACCTGCATGCACGCTAAACATTTAAAACACTACTTTTTACAGTTATTCCCATGCGAGCCGTCACACACCTCGCTAATGTTATCATGACGCATTATCTCACTGGCTTTAGCGTGGCTTGTGCCATGTTTACTGTCACAACAGTGTGGCTAGCTAACAGTATTACCTGTAGCCGCAGGTGCGGTGGTGATGCGCGGTATCCCCCGTGCAGTGCACCTGCCGTTGACAGGACCGCTGGGGTTATTTATTATTATTTTTTCCACGCTTCCTGAGTGAGCAACGTTAAGCTATGCTGAAACTGCAAGCTAAGCTATGCAACCGTCGTTGGTTAACGTTACGAGCCGGTGCAGAAATAATCGTTTGGAGACACGTCAAACGGATTTCCAAGGTTTCGTTTACCGCAGCCAAAGGTTGTTTTGACTGAGGAAAATCGGTGACGTCACCCAGGGAAACGGCAACCCCATTTCTGTTCATGCCCCCATCCCCCCACCCACATTCACTCTCTTGCTCTCTCTCTCTCTCTCTCTCTCCCTCACTCTCTCTCTCACCCCCCACACACACACATCCTACCGTCTCTGTCTCGTCCTCCCGTTTTCGGTTTTAACGGCTTCACCTCAGTGTCTGCTTTTCCTTCACTGTGGAGCTCTCTCATCATCTCATTCCAACATCCCGTGCGTCTCTGCCGGCTAATAAGCCAACTATCGCGAGAATTAGGTGTTTAGGTGGTTTATCTACGAGATAACCGGATCAAAAACAATCCCATGTCATCAGAGATAAGATATGAGTTGGATTTTACTGATCCCACAAGTTTGTAAATTATTGTGCCACAACAGTCAAGGTATTAAACAACACAACCTAGGGCAGTAGCTTGAATAAAGTACAATAATATGACAAGACAAAAAAAAGACGCACAATTTAAAAACATTTGAAAAGAAGTTAAATAAAAATTCAAGAGCTCAGTCAATAAAAACCTAGATATAATACAACAGGAAGCTTAACAAGTAAACATCTAAACAAATAGCCTACACATGCAGGTGATGTGGCAGGAAAGACTATGTCTGTGCTTTTCCAGGAGAGCTCAGCAGAGGTGCAGCCCATCATTAACCATTCATCTGAGCCACAGTTACTTGGATCGCCACAGGGGTAATCATTTTCAGTTCTTGTGCCTGACTGTATTGTGAGAAATGCTTTTTTTTGGTTTGTTTGTTTTTGTTAAGCCACTTCACACTGACTTAAGAATCATTCAAACATAAAAAATGCACATACCCTAAGGGATGAACCAGCATTGTGTCTACACATAACAGATATCTTAGCAAAGATCCAATTTTAAATAATATCTTCTTGCGCTTTGTTACTAGCAGCCTGTCAGAAAAACAAATCATTTGTTTCTTTTTTTAATCTACAAAAAATTACCAAGTATAACACGGTTTGACAGGCATAAAATAGTATTTTTGCACCAGCAAGATAATGCCCAAAGAACAAAAATTTGCCATATCTCAGCATGGTGTGCAGTGTGTCCAAAAAGAAGAAGTGGCAGGCCTAAAAAAACTAGTATCTAAAACCCGTATCCTTAAGAACTAGAAAAAAAATCCAGCAAAGGCCTGACGCAGGACCTGAGAGATACATCTGGACCATCGGCTGATCCGTGTCCTCTTCACTAAAGCCTCATCAGAAATGGGTGCAGTGGAAGTGTGGCTGTCAAGAAGACATTCTTAAGGGTAACATGGAAAAAAGGCTGAGGTATGCCATGATGTGTGAGTGATGAATCCAAATTGGACATTTTTGGTTCAAATTGTCATCAGTAGGCAGTCAACATCCAAAGAATAATTTCCATTTATGTTTGCACACATCACTGCACCTATTTCCCATTTTACTAGCAAAATATAAACAAACTGAGGAGTGGCTCAAGACTTTTACACAGTACTGTATAATCCCATTATTTTAATGTCCACGTTTGTACCTTTCCCGTCATCATCATACAGAAAACACAGTATTTCCCATGCACAGTGTGTTAATGTGGTATAAATGACAACCTGAACACTACAAAGAGAAAGAGTTAAAACAGTTTTTTTGACTGTTTTCTATACAATAGGGTTGGTTTACCTGAGTTGTCATCAGGGTTGGAGCTAAAAAATACTTATTTATAAGTAATCTAGCGTGGCTGGGTGTCCCGCTTTGTGTGTGACTGCACAGCATTTTTATCCCTTGTCCCTTGTCTCACATATCGATCGTTCCTAGTTTACAAAACGGGACACATCTCACAAGAAACCTGTGGCTCAAAAAGAGATGATTTGTGAATGCATCTTTGCTGAAATCCAAAGATGATTACCACACAGAAGGGCAACTGAAATAACAGTCAAAAATTTCAACAGTTATTGCAACAGAAACAGGGAATTCACAAATGTACAAATGCTACAGTATATAGACCATAAAACAATATTTATCCTACATTTAGGCTCATTAGAATGTATGAATTCAAGTTAAAAAAAACCTATTTATTAATCACATGACTGTTACAAAATCTTATCTTTTAGGTGCAGTATGTCAGAGTTTCATATTGACTCTCAAAATAAGTGATTTATACCTGTCATGGTCCTTGGCCTTTGACTCAGTGTTTTAAGTTCCTAAACTCTTTAATTAAGAGTTTTCTTATTTATGTTTTTCTATATTCTTGTAATTAAGCTTTGGATTATGTGCTGGAGTTTAGAGTTTCCCGGTTGGTTACATTTTAGTTCTTGAGTTTCAGTTTCCTTCCCTATGTCTCGTTGTCAAGTCTCTGTGTTTGGTGTTTTTCCTGTTTTATTTTGCTAGTCTCGTGTGCTTTGGTTTAGTTTTGCTTCCCCCTGTCTCGTTAGCTGGATTTGGTTCACCTGTGTCTTGCTTTCCCCAGCTGTGTACTTTCTCCCTGATTACCTCATGTGTATATTTAGGCCCTCAGTTTTCCTTAGTTCTTTGTTGGGCAATTTGAGGATGGTGAGCCAATAGAGTGCTAAAATACTGTGAAACAGATCTCACTATCTATTAAATGTTTATTGGGCTCTTATGAGCGCAAGACTAGATTATGGAGCTATTGCTCATGTCTGCAGCAGATGTTGAACTAGCACAGGCCCCCCCGAAATCCGACTTTGTCCATGTCAGCCATTCCTCTCTGGAGATTTGTTATGTCGTCTGTTGATAAAAGCCTACAGGAGATGATGAAAGAGGAAAAAAAAAAAATCAGAAGGCATAATGGTACAGGACTATATAGATCGACACCAATGCAAAGTATTCATATTCAGATGGGTCAAAGGACCCAGAGGCTGGGTGCACAGGGGCTTCTTTTTACATCCTACAGTAACAATGATATTGAAAAGACTCGTTTCAGTATGCCTGGGGTAATTAATGGGAATAATGTCTACACTGCAGTGGGTGAAAGAAAATAATCAAAATCAAAGTTTCATCATAGCTTTTAATAGCTTATCAGCACCATGTAGACAGTTTATAAGTTATCACACATTAAATATACTTTTGGATTTCCATAATAGGGGTTTATAGACGTCATTCCTTTGGGTTCCTACACATGAGGGGGTTGAAGGGAACAAAAAGGTGGACTTGTTGGCAAAAAAGGCATTAATTACAGGAAATTAATATGGAAGTATATTCATATGCAGAATATTTGGCAGGAATATTAGGACACAGCTGACACAAGAAGACATCGACACAGGAGCCATAAAGTATGTAGGTTTGAACAGAATGCAGGGCAGGAAACCAAAGGAACTGTTTACTCAATAAAGAATAGTATATACAGGATTAAACCATACACTCCCATAGAATAGTCAAATACCCAACAGGTCCTTGTGGTTACTGTAATGCACCAGAAGCTGTTGAGCATGCACTGATCCACTCTAACATATACAAGAGAAGATAATTAGTGGCTTTATGTAAGGAAAACAAAGTCTTACACTAGGGAATTAGTTGGACATATTAAAGTATATTATTTGAATATCTTTATAGTAACTGGAGTAAAAAGTGTGAATGTGAGTGTGAATGATTGTCTGTCTCTCTGTGTTAGCCCTGCGACAGGCTGGCGACTTGTACAGGGTGTACGCTGCCTCTTGCCCTATGCTAGCTGGGATAGGCTGAAGAGAAAGTACAGATGGATTGATGGATGAATGGATCTTTATAGCCTTGCCATCAATTTTGTTCATTTTTTTCCCCTGCTATTCTCCTGTCCGCACTTCAGTTCAGGCGGTGGTAAGTTGCTTTGCCAACTGCCATTAAGCTCTAAACATCCTTCTGTTTGTCCATTGGTATGTTTGTCCCTGTGTTTCCCTTTGGATTTTTGGTCTCTGCTTCCTTCAGTCTTTTGGTTTAGTTTTTGTTTATTCACTTCAACATCCAAGTCTGCATTTTTGGGTCCATATTCCACTTCATCATGACAGTCCCATATAGTCCCACACAAACCTACCCTTCGGGCCATATTAATCTGCTGGGTTATTGTCAACCTAACATAGTTAAGACTTACAACTTAATGCCACATTGCAAAATTCTATGTGATTACCATTGACGACTGACATTTACTTTGTCAGTCGTGTTTCTGCATGTGACATCAAGAACATCATGTACCAAAAGTTACTTTCCTAGTTGTTCCATCCTGAAGGGGTTATTCAAATGAATAACTTTCTTTTTTTTTTTTTATCATTCCAGTTATATTCAAGTGTCTGAAAACATTACTCTGATTAATAACGCTGTTGCTTAGTCATAGAAACTGCTGTTTCTATAACGAAGCAAGTGATTGCTAATAATACTGCTATTTTTCACAATTAGTTTCACCAAGTGGTCACGAAAGATCCTAGGACGGTACTAATGGCACAGTAAGCAGCGGCTCTGTCTCTGTTCTGTTACGTGCATGTACAGTGCAAGGATCCTGAAATCCTCCATCCATTTTCTTCTCTTTATCCAGTTCAGGTTCACGGGTGGGCTGGAGCCTATCCCAGCTGTCATAGGGCAAGAGATAGCATACACCCTAGATACCAATCTATCCCAGGGCTGCCAAAGAGAGAGACAACCATTTACATCTTTGGCCAATTTAGAGTCACTAATTGACCTAATGTGCATGTCTTTGGAGTGTGGGAGGAAGCCAGAGTACCCAGAGAGAACGCCTCATTGAGAGGCGTGAGGTGACAGTAGTCCTAACCACCACTGCTCGTCCTAAAATCAGTGGAGCTCAGTGTTACTGATATGGCAACCATTACTGATTTGTTATTTACTCCTATGCTCCTATATTTAGAGTTTGCAAGCTTTCCCTGCACCTGCATGAGTTCTGTCTTGGCTTCCTCCCACACTCCAAAGACATGAATGTTTGCTTAACTGGTGAGCCTAAATTGACTGTGTGAATAGATTGGCAACCTGTTCCCAACAAACCTGAAGTGGATTAAGTGGATGGACAGACAGGTGGATGATATTCCTACTGTTGCTTGTAGAAGGCCTATGATATCTTTAAAACTTGAAAGGTAAAGCTAAAAAAAAAAACTTAATCTGTATGTATAAACAAAGAGAGTTGGTATTTCTATTAAAATGCTGTCGTCTTTAAGATCAATCATGAAATTAAATAAAAACCATGAGGATTCACTAGGGGGTTGTGATACTGTGAAATATATTCTCAAGAAATTTTTTAATGAACTTTTCTTTAAAGAAAACAGTGCTGTTTCTGAACAATGAGCCGACCTGTGAGCCTGTAAGGGCAACAATCCCTGCAGCCTCTTCACATAGCCATTTTCCAAATGCTGTTTACAAAGAATCAGACAGCTGCATAGCATATGACCGATATCTCTACACAACAGTTGATCAGTCTAGTGTAAACCAGAATGTTCAGTGCACATATAAGGCTCAGATTGTTTATGCAACACATTTTTTGAATTCCTGTGCAGTTTGTTTTAAGCCAGCAGGGTCAGCTGTAATTTTTTACAGCCAATATTGAATTAGGGCATCCTAGCATAAGTTTGGTCCACCAAGTTTTGGTACCTGTGAGTGAATCCTATTCTTTTGATATACTAATATTAATTTTAGAAGATTTATTGTTAAATTACTAACAGAATTGGAATTTGTTGGCTTTCTGGCCTCCATCATCATCTGTACTCTTTTCCTCTGTTTCCTTCAACGGTCTGGGGCATGGAGCTGAGATTCAGTAGCAGAGGGTATAGATAGAGGACCATGGCTGGGTACAGAGTGCAGACACAGGTGGACCTAGCGTGTCAGATAATGTGTGTACTGTTCTGGCCTCCCTTAACACGCATACACATTGCCATCAGCTGGCCTTTTGCTCACATCCCTGTGTGCACAGGAGGGAGTATGAGCAGAAACCAGCAGCAAAAGGAAGGTGTGTGTATGTGCATTCGTGTGTGTGTGTGGGGAGGTCGGATAACGGAGGTGGGGGTAAAGAGACAGCTTGAAAAGGAAAAAGGCAACACAAGGGAGCCCTTCTGTTACCATTGCTGTGGCCAGACGTGCCCCGGTGACACACACAAAAACACACACACACCTACAAGCAACTTAGTCAGTTAGCAACTTTGGCTTACACATAAAACATTAGCCTTCCAATGTTACAAAGACATGGATTTAAACACTAAATAGTTTAAATAAGCACAACAAATTTCAAGTAAATTATCAAATGCAAAGTGTATGTGAAATTCCCCCACTTGCCCTGCGGGCAGTCGTTGTCCTTTGAGTTTAGGTCCTCTACCAGAGGCCTGAGAGCTTGAGGGTCTTGCGCACTGTCTTAGCTGTTCCCAGGACTGCGCTCTTCTGGACAGAGCTCTCAAATGGCATTCCTTGAATCTGCTGGAGCTATTCTCCCGGTTTGGGGGTCACTGCCCTGAGTGTTCCGATTACCACGGGAACCACTGTTGCCTTCACTTTCCACATCCTCTCTAGCTCTTCTCTCAGCCCTTGATAGTTCTTGAGCTTCTCATGTTCCTTCCTCTTGATGTTGCTGTCACTTGGTATTGCTACATTTATCACTATGTCTTTCTTCCTCTTTGTCCACCACTATGTCTGTATCTGGAAGTCGCACAGGATCTTAGCTTGGCCATTCTCAACCATTCTTGGGGGCATATCCCATTTTGATCTCTGGACTTCCAGGCCATACTTGACACAGGTGTTTCTGTACACTATACCAGCCACTATGGTTATGGCGTTCCATGTAGCATCTTGCCATCACCTTGCGGCTATGTGCTGGATTGTCTGCATAGCCTGCACCTTGAGTCTTGCCTGGTGTGGTAGACCCCAGCCTATATCAGTCTTGTGCTTAGAGTTTGTTCTGTGCTGCCATGATTAGTGCCTTTGTGGTGTCTTTCAGTCCAACTTTATCCAGGCATTGGTAGGATATTTTGATATCAGCCACTTACCTGTCCTTACATGATGGTTCTTGTTCTTGCTTCTCTTCTTTCTTTGGTTTCTGCTGCCTGAGTTACTTACTAAGCACATGATCAGCTGTGGCCATCTTCCTTCTTCATTTTTGATAGTGGTTCTGACATTCACTAATCCTCAGTCTCCTTCCTTCCACTTACCATACAGTTTCAGGATGCTGGATTTGGGGTGACACCCTCCATGTTATGTGTTGCATCCTTCTCTCATATACTCTTCCAGTATTGTTCTGTCTCCAGCCTTAGTGGGGCTGTTCTCATATTCTTGCCCTGCCACTGAGGATATATATCTTGGATAGTTCAGTGGAGAACATCTATTTATTCTTCTAGTTTCTATGTCTCTGGTATACCTCTCTGGTTTTTAAAGCCTCAGGTATGAACAGCTTGTTGTATCTTAGGTAATGCTGAATTCACATCTTCTAGTAGACTTTCAAAGGGTAATTCATGTAGTCTTGATAACTGGCCAGAGGGTCCAGGTTGCCAGCTTAGCCATGATGTTCTCTTTCAGGTCAGCTGCTCTGGTATTCAAAGTACCAGTTGTACCAGATACACCATATCTCCATATAGCCATATAGCCATATACCATATCCGAAAAAAGCCAGCCCAGAGAAAGAGACTATTTTTAAATTGAAAAATAGTCACAATAATACAAAGTCAACTACAAACTCTACACAAATCACACACACATGCAATTCATTACAATTCATATCTCGACAAATTTCTTTCTTTTTTTTTTAGTGGACGCTTATAGGGTACTTAAACCGAATAAAAATTTTCCACACTGCATATGCTTATCTGTTCATGTGGATCTCATTTTAAATAAAATTATTAAATATTAGTTTTTAAAAGCCAATAAAAATCCTAATCTTTATGATCTAGTAATTTATTATGGAGTATGACAACGCTGGGTGCTATCTTTTGCACACAGAAAATTTGGGCTGGGCAAGGTATGCACTCTGCATTCACTCTGGGGTGGGTGAATTTCTTAATATAGATACTGAGATGTTTTACTCAAAACAACAAATGCTAAACAAAAGTGAAAACTTTGACCTGCTGGTGGTGCTTCAGGAGAGTGTCTGTACAGCATTTCATGGTAATCCATCCAGTGTTTGTTCGACTGGATGAAACTGGTGCACCAACAGATAAACTGACAATGGCTGTCCTATAGTCCCTAAAAATCACTCCACTATAACTGCCTCACAGTCAACATTTATCCATGAAACTTATCCCAGCTGACACTGAGCAGGAGATGGGCTAACACAGGGCTAACAGAGACAATCAGTCGCACTTCCACCTACAGCTATGGCCAATTTAGACTCATTAACTTCATATCCATATCTTTGGACTGTAGGAGGAAACTGGAGCACCCAGAGTAAACCCCCCACAGGCACAGGGAGAACTTTGATAACATAATAGCATTTCAAGTTGGGTAGATTCTTACCAACATAGTGGTGTGAATCTGTTATCCTTAGCAACTTTTCCTTGACAAGACCATCCAGCCGCTTAAGTGTTATTATCATGTTAAGGTCACCCTTTTTAAAAATTCCTAAAACTGTATCTTAAGGCATAACATGAGGTCTGTTGTGTTTTATATGCCACAATCCAGTCACATTTTTTTTTTTTTTGCATAAATGATGATCTGGAGAAAGATAGCCGCTGACGCAATCTACTGTACAAAGTGAATGAAAACACATAAACACCACAATTTTCCACCTTTTATTTTTGTGTCCCTGAACACAATTTCTTTTTGATCTGACTGGTCCCATATGTGCTGATGCGTGTCCATGTATGCAAAATGAATGTTTTTCACTTTTAAAGGTTGATTTCTGGTGTGAGCCATGAAATCAACCCATCAAAAAGTTGTTTTACGATGCATCAAAGTGGTGATCCTTCTAGAAGTAAGGCTCACCAGTTGGCAGACCCCTAGGTCCACTGCCATCACTTCTTACCAATCTGAATCTATGTCTCCCTGCAGGTGAGGGATGTGCTGCCGAGTGAATAACACACATGTGCACTTACTCCTATAGGTGACACCAGAGTACAGAAGGTCTGCCCGAGTCAAACAGCAAACAAACAAACACAAAGCTAAACTTCCAGCTTTTGACCATCATAACATCCCTAATCCCATTCCCTTACCTCCTGTCTCTGCCCGCCTGCCACTGTGACTCCCTTCACCTTCTGCAACACCCCCTCCTACCTTAACTCCAGCCCCAGCTCCCAAAGCCCAGGGAAGCAGCAGCCGTGCTGGCCGGCCCAGCACCCTGTGCACCTTCAGCCCATCCCTGGTCTCTTTGAAGTGGCTTCAGGAGAGAGGTCAGCCTTGCCCCGGAGACCCGCATAGCGGTAGGGACAGCTGAGGTCAATGTGCAGGGGATACGTACATACACATATGCACATAAACGTATGCACACATGAGACAGGACAGAGCAGCTGCAGCCACAGTGTTGAAGGTGTGCTGTACAGCAGGACAGCTTGGGAGCCAGTATGGTCCAGCATGGCTCTGCTGTGCTCTGTTCTGTTCTGGGTCACCTATCCTGTACTCAGGTGTGAAATGTAGTCCGCGAATTACCAGATGACCAGATATAAACTTTAGTACATAAACAATTTTTTTTTGTTGTTTATGGGCTGTTGTATGTTGCTGCTGCTTCATAAAATCTATTGTACCTTGAATATTTGACTGTTATGTATTCACCAATATATGTCTCAGTGATATAATGGCTTCACTCCATCAATATTTTCATCAAATCACCCATTTAGATGGTGCACTACTCTGAAATCTTAGTGTGACTCCAGTTCATACTGCTGTTGAAAGCAATGAGTGGGTAAAATAAATGGAGATCAATGCAACTGCACTAACTATTCAAGTTCCAGTCACATTTAATCTCCACCCTCATGACACAGAGTCAACAAACTGAACATTACAGCCACATTACCCCACAGCTGTAGCTGTGAAAGGGTTTCATTTATTGCAGGGATATTGCATTTGATTGCACCACATGGTAAACTGTTCCTATTATTTTGTCCATCCCCAGTATTTGATCAAAACAGTTCATTTCACTTCTGCAAACTGAGTATCAAACTTGCATCCTGTGAGTAAATGAGAAGCCAGGGTAGGTTTTGTATTTGTTGGTTTGTATCTGTGTGTACTTGCCTATATGTGCTTGTTTGCTTGCCTTTTTGTGTGCTTGTGTCCATGCGTATGCTCACTTACTCACATCTTTATACATGTGTGTGTTTGTGGATACCTTCTGCTCACGTGCAGACAGGTTGAACACCCCCTAAAAACACCCTGTCCCCCAGCCCTCCATCATGCGCACACACACACGCGTGCACAGATTGTCCTCTTCCCTCACTCCGCCTTGCACACATGCACCCCCACCCCCTCCACCGTTGGAGCAGCCTGGTTTCTCAGGTTGTGCAGCAGTGTGCAGCTGCTCTACTCTAAAATGAAAAGCTTGGGGCCAGAGGAGTGGAAACAGATTTTGATTAATGTTACAAGAGCAGTAATAACACTGCAATAACCTCTTCATTAAAGTTTAATCTGCAACTTACGATCAATGATTACTACCAAAAACTCAAGGCTTTTGGCTATTGCCAAGCGGCGTTAGCACAAATTTCACACATTACTGATATCATCTGCATCTGTATCATCTTATCTCTTCAACTGTGTACCAAAAAACAAAGCTTATATTTTATTGTCAGCTCTGTCTCAGCATACAGTATATTCACAGTGTAGGCTACAGCTGAAGATTATCCACCTTAAAGAGTCAAATTTCCATCTTATTTCATTCCTTTTTGAATTATTTTTCATTTTTTCACTATTACATGAGTACACAGTACTTGTTCACATGCTGTAATTTCTGAAACCAAGACTGAAACCACTATATAAATGGCCACAATATCGTTTTGCAGTTCCATCCTTTCATATTGTCATTCTGAAGTGGAGGTGTTGGCTGTCTGATGGAAGCTGTAATGTTTTAACTCTGTTTAAGCTAAAGAGTGACCTGGAACTACATCAGATTACTGGAGGGTTTTTTTTGTCCATTACCCAAGTGGTCAAGTGATCAAGCCAAAATTGGGATATGATATTGATTTGGAGAATGGTTATAAATTTCATTCATAGCTATACATGTTACAGCCTTTTAAATGTGAAAACATTTCAGCGATAGAAAGATTTCCCAGTTCAAACTCATGATCCAAATTATTTGTGAACCTCCCACTGTGATGAGATTCATGAGCAGCTTCGGCGTCAGCAAGTTGTAATTCCTGTATCTCTGACAGCATGCGACAGCAGATTATTTATGAGCGAGGGTAAAAGTAATTATGTGATTGACCGCTGCTTAGCAGCAGCTGCTTCAGTAATGTAGGAATCATTTTTGCGCCGTGGTGATAAAGAGAGCGCTGAGCCACAAAGCAAAGTCTCTTGATATAAATGCTTAGGTTTGCTCTGACGCTCGCCGCTAACGTCATAAGCTCTTAGAAGTGACTGTAGGAATGAGACTGCACATTTCAGGAAGAGGCCGTTTATTTTGCAGGACAGCCGGACAAGCTGGTGGGACTTAGCAGAGGGTGTTTGTTCACTTTACATTGTCTTTTATTATTTGCTGTTATGAGAAATGTATTGAGTGAACAGAGTGTGTTTGTAGACAGATGTTATCTGCATGCGAGAGTGAGGGCAGCCAGAAACCCCATCCTACCATCAGCGGCACAAACATCTCCAAGCTCTGGACTGTGTGACATGAACATACATATGAAAACTCTGTTTCACACACACACACACACACACACACACACACACACACACACCTCTCACTGCTCTTCCAGCTGCATGCTGGAGCTTCACTGGGTGCCATCACAATAGATTTTGCTCATGTTGAAGTAATGAAGCAGCGGGAGGATGACAAAGGATCACAGCCATTGCTGAGCTGTGACCTCGACATATGGCCAAACATACATACATACTCACATAAAGGATTAGAAATAAAATGCTCCCAGCTGTATTGGCATTATAAAAAACATTATATAGAATCTAAAAACAATTTGTTTTGGTTCTTTGTAAACAGTTTATTATACTTAATTACATAGATGCTTAAATGTTCTTTAAACCATTTTCTAAATGACCGATTTGCTTTCAAATATACATAGTGTAGATTCTTTTAAATACAAGATATTTCTGTGTTTTTGTCAAATGCTTTCATGGACTAATTATGATTTAGCAAAATTTAGCTCGAAAGACATTTGCTCAAACAACATCAACAGTCCTGAGTTTATGATTTTTAAGCTAAATAAGTAAATAACTTCAGGCGCTTGGCCAACTTACAGTCAAAAATATTTAATGCTGTATTATGATATAGGAGTTATGGAATTGGTTCACTTTGTTTATTTGTTTGTTTGGAGGATTTCTTTACAAATGTAGTGACAGATTTCCTAAAGGTGGGGCTTGACTCAATCTAGATATGATTACTTTTTGTGTTCAATCTGGGAATAATATAAAAGTATTTGTTATATCAGGAAAAACACAACATTTCATGTCATAGCTTCATAAATTTATTTCAAATTTAAATTAAGAAAAAGGGAGGCATTATCTTTAGTTTCTGAAGAAAATATCCCAAAATAATCCAGAGGTGTAGGGAATCAGTACATACATGGTGTGGAAGGAATTTTCAGCCTTGACATCTTGTTTCAGTATTGCTTTATAGGCAATAACAAATGGCCTATTTTCAATTATGACAGTACAATATAAGCAAATGTGTTTACAGTGTGTGTGTGAATGTGATATAATCTACTTTAATGACTTTCTCTTTACACTTTTGAGCCTTTGAAAATGGGAGACTGTGTATAAAAATTACTGTAATTCATTAACAGTTAATGCAGTTCTTTTGTTAAGCCCCTTGAATTAAAGCTGAAAGTCTGCAATTCAATCATTTCTTAATTGTTAAGATTTGAAATCGGCTGTGGTGGTGTTCAGAGGCAAAACTCTAAAAATTGCGTGTTTCTCCAAAAAAATTATACACCTAATCGTGTTGTGTTTGAAAATATGACAACTACTATAAAAAAAAACAACAAAAAAAACCATTTTCAATAGACAACATTAGCAAGTCTGTAAAGGATATTTGACAAATAGGATAGAAAAGGTGAGGATGTGACACGATAAATAGGATCAGATGGGTCGGAAAATAATAGGACTGGATGAAAAACAACAGCTGAAACCCTAAAACATCGCTACCCAACCAAGCCCAGCCTATGAGAGATGACAGCTAAATGTCCCACCATTCCACATCATCCCAGTCAGTCTCCCACATCCTCTCTGCACGTGCACAGCTGCATGTGTGCAGGAGCCGCCCCAGACCACTAGGGAGAGCTGCAATAGCTTAGGCTATTTGCCTGTCTCCTTGCCTCTCCTTGAGATTGCAGACTATGATGTAAACACATCTGTATGAGACAAATTTGATGTGTTTTAGTTTGTCATGGAACATCTGGAACAGCAGGGTGGACGCTGGTCCCTCAAGAGCACAGCAGCACACCACTGGAGCCAAGGTTGGTTTTAGGAAATATTGCAGTGTTTGCTGAATACCTCATGAAAGCCAGGAGGACTGTCTCTAATGGGCCTACAGGAAGGATGTGGGTTAATGTCTCTCCTGTGTGTGTATGTGTGTGTGTGTCACTGTGCATGTGAGCTTCAGAGGATGTTAGGCTGTGCACGGCACATCTGTCAACATCTGGGTGCACAGACTGTGTTTGGCTTTCCAACCAACTGGGTGAGATCAACATCAAAAACACACACGGTTTGAGCACAGCCAGAGGATAGAGCACACACACGTTTCCAAAGCTTCTGATGGCCCCCAAGGGCCCCAGTTTCCAATCCTGCCACTTCCTATTTCTGGTCTGTGCCTCCATTATTTCCTTTGTAAGACACATTCTTACTCTCTGTCTTCTCTTCTCTTTAGTCTCCTCCTCGTCACACTTGCTCACAGACACGCATGAATACTTTATGTGTAAATGTAATTTTCCCCAGGCTACACACTCCTTGGGGAGGCACAGGAGGAATCATCTTCTCCTTCTCTGAACAAACTGCTGCATAACATCTGTGTGCAGGAAGAGGGAGACAGATGTGAGAAGGATATCTGTCAAGGGAGGAGATGTCTCTCAGTCATTTTTTTCTCTCAGCAATTTGCATCTCCCAAATGTGTCATAAGCTGTGTTTGATAAGAAGGCGCATATGAATATGGGGCAGATATGATCAGTTCAATTTATTTTCTTTTATTTTCTAATAAGGTTAACAGAAAATGCATTAAATTTTTATCATTGTGAATCCATTTCACACCAGCTCAGCCGCATCAGTAACATCTGACAGCCGTTACTCATAAACGCTTCTGTGAAATGTGTTAGAATTTGTTGACAAAAACAATGTTTTTCAAAAAGGATAAACAGATTTTAGGATATCACTTCAGTATAAATACTGACATACGACCAAGGTAATTCAGTCTCATGACAGATTTAGGAGATAATATCCTATCCATAAATATGCCAACAAATACAAAATCATAACTCTATGTCCAGTTGTTGTTTACTCGGTCAGTGTGATGGCTGGCTGGAGGTCGCACACAGAGGAGGGCTGCATCCTGTTGCCACAGTGTGTGCTCACCATATGGGGGGGCCTTTTCTCTAAGCCCTCTGGAAGTCGCCACACACACATGGATCTCACAAACAAAGCTAAAGCAGCCTCACGGATGCCACCTCTGTGATGACAGTAGTACACACATACACAGACACACACGCACATAAATCTGCCTCACAGATACATCCCTCCAGATGATGAAGCTAATTGTTTCCCACTGTTTGATGGAACATGTTTTCATTTCCAAAACTGCTTTCTTGTTTATGGAGGGATTTTGGCTTTGGGTTGTTTGGAAAACACTGGATTTGGTGATCAGAAAGGACAGAGGGTGACCTCAAAGTAGCCCACTCAAAAGTCAACAGGCTGGATTGTGTCATGCCCTTCTTTTTCATGGTAATTTTTATGGTTATATCAATATCCTTAAAATAAACGACTATGTGCAATGTGAAAAAGCAGACTCAACAAAGAATCCTAGCATTTTCCTAAGCTCTTAGTGTATCTCATTTTTTTGTTTTGTTTTATCTACATTAGGTTACAGATCACTGTCTGCACACTACCTGTTCAACACCATTCTGTAAGAAGTGAAAAGAGTAATGCATTTATTGGACAAAAAGGCAGATATTTCCCTTACTGGTTGGTCACACCTACAACTAGGATGAAAGAAAATGAACACTGGATTTTGAAAAAGATGCCCTAAAACAAATGAGTAACACAGATGACCCCCCCCCGTTTGTTTTCTTCTTTGTTTTTTTATAGATTGATGTACTGCCTCCGAGAAGTGAACTGAATGCTGCTGGTTTTGTTTTTCAGAAAAATGTATATTTACTGCAGTAATGATTTTGACATATTACCTCTGGTAAGGAGGTTTTGAATGATTTGATTGGCTGTTTGTTTGGTAGCAGAATAACTCAAAAAAAATTCTAAGGATTTGCTTGAAAATGTGATCAGAGGCAGGACTCGATACAACTTAGAAGTAATTAACTTCTGAATTGATCTAGATTCAGGGACTTTGGGAAGGATCTTTACCATTCTTATATGAAGGAAAAGTGGACATCTCATATTGAATATTAATAAGTATACTCACAGGCCACTTTTTTAGGTACACCTTATTAGT
The DNA here is from genome assembly GCA_024447675.2 of Pterophyllum scalare. Classification (NCBI taxonomy): domain Eukaryota; kingdom Metazoa; phylum Chordata; class Actinopteri; order Cichliformes; family Cichlidae; genus Pterophyllum; species Pterophyllum scalare. The sequence continues at coordinate 57,473 of JAMQGT020013042.1, read as the reverse complement.
ACCAGGTTGGACATCCGTTTGCCTTCAGAACTGTTTCAGTTTTTTGTGGCTTAGATTCAACAAGGTGCTGGAAACATTCCTCAGAGATTTTGGTCTACATTAATATGACATCATCCTGCAGTTAGCTATGTATCCATGATTCAAATCTCCCAAACATGTTCTACTACTCATTGTAATGTTCAAGAAACCAGTTTGAGATGGGTACACTGTGGTCATAAATGGATGGGCATGGTCAGTAATAATACTCAGGTAGACTGTAGTGTTTAAGAAATGTTCACTTGGTATTACAGGCCCAAAGTGTGCCAAGAAAATATCCCCCACACCATCACACCACCTCCATCACCCTGAACTATTGATACAAGGCAGGGTAGATCTATACTTTCATGTTGTGTAAGCCAAATTCTGACCCTCCCATCAAATACTGCAGCAGAAATCAAGACCAGGTAATGTTTTTCCAATCTTCTTGTCCAATTTTGGTGAGCCTGTGCAAACTGTAGCCTCTATTTCTTTTTCTTAGCTCACAGGAGTGGCACCTGGTGTTGTTTTCTAGTGCTGTAGCCCATCTGCATCAAGGATCAGTGTGTATTCAGAGATGCTTTTCTTCATACCTTGGTTGTAACAAATGCTTATTTGAATTACTGTTGCCTTTCTAACAGCTCAAAGCCGTTTGGTCATTCTCCTCTAACCTCTGGCATCACAAATGACATTTTTTGTTTAGAGAGCTGCCACACACTGGATATTTTCTCTTTTTCAGACCATTCTCTGTAAACACTAAATATATTTGTAAAAAATCTCATTGCTTTCTGAAATACTCCGGCACTAACAACTATGGGACATTCAAACTTCAGCAGGTCATCTTCACCATATCTATGTGGCTAAATGCATTGAGTTTCTGCCATGTGACTGGCTGATTAATTATTTGTATTAATGGACAACAGCTGAACAGGTGTACCTAATGAAGTGGGTGCTAAAATAAGAAAAACTAATGTTAATGTCAATTTCCTGCCTTTTAGGAGCCAATGGTTTCAGTTTAAACCCACACTGACCCAAAACACATCAAAGTGACATAGTCTGATTTATTTATGTTTAAATTCTTGTGTGGGAAAGGTGAACAGGTATATCATATCAAATGGTATTGCTTTCATCTGATTCCTCTTTCAGTTCTTTTATCCTTTCATGTGGTTTCTCTTTCTCTGCAATTTACTTGTCCTGAATAATGAGAGTGTGGCTCCCTCCATTTAGCCCAAGGCTTACAGAACTAACATCTGGGCTGTTTGGCAGGCTGGCTGCCATTGGCCTTGTTGGAAAGCCTCTTCAATGCTGCTCCAGATGCAGGCAAGGGAGGCCCAGCACACACAGATGGAGGCACGCAGATATACACACACACACACACACACACACACACACACACACACACACACACACATCAGAGCTGGTATGCTCACATGCAGTGCACACAACATCGGCAACATCCCTTCTTATACACATTGGCACAGTGCATACTACACACGAGAAAGGCTTTGAATTCATGCACACAGCTGGAAATGCAAATACAGATGTGGAGAGTTAAAGGCACAGTAAGCCGCTGACAAACAATACACACAAATCCAATCTCGCGCCCAGATGGAGACAGAATGGCAGGTGATGTGGTGGGCAGAGCCGGCGCATTGTTGGCACAGGTAACATGTTCTCAACAGCTGGCGCAGGTTAGGCATTCCTGGGAATTGGAGCCACAAGGCAAATGTTCCCGCTGGCTCGGGGGCTGGCGCTGTGGCAGGCAGGCTGGCAGGCTGGCACGCCATCACCCATATCCACACACACTTTACGCAAAACGGATGAATACTGGAGAAAAATGAAAGACACATGAATAGTTTCACAGACGCAATCCTGATCTGTTTATAGTGGTCATACACACGTGCAGCAACAGAGAGCTCAGGTTCAACTCAATCCACATGCAAAGAAAGTGGCATGTAAACTTTAAGCACATCCCCTGCACGGTTTTTGTCATCCACTGGTTTTTTTCTGGGCTCATCTTTGTGTTGTGTGTGTGTGTGTGTGTGTGTGTGTGTGTGTGTGTGTGTGTGTGTGCACGCGCACATGTTTTGTTTTGGTCTCTCTACACCGTGTGGAAATGTATTAGCCTTTTCACTGCCTGGGGGCTCATTTCCTGCCGCAGCTGTTGGCTCGTTCTTCTGACATCTGGACTGAAGAGAGACAGACAGGCAGGCAAGCAGACAGGAAAACGGAGGCTACAGTAACTCGTTTCATTTCAACATGATCTCTTAAATCTTAGAATAAAGATTTGAGGAGCTCACACTGCTTCTCTTGCACTCTTGGCCTGGACTCGGCTGCATCTGCTGTGTCTGTATTTATTTAAAGCTCTGTCCATGTTAGTGTTTCTCCCTCTCCCTCACTGTGTTTGTATGTGAATTCTGCCCGGACAGATAGCAGCTGCAGCAAGTCTGACCAACTCCATACCTGGCTTATAGAAACTCCCTTTAAAGCTTTAAAAGTAATTAAAAAATAAGCTACAAAATTCATCTGCTGCTCATTATTAATTTTTGCATTACAAAATATTTATATATTTTTATGGCCTATTGTCCATACAGCACTGAAATACCAGTAGCATTTGACCACAAGACACTCTACAGTGATTATCAGTGCTTTACTAACCTGTTAAGTACACTTTCCTGGGCATTAATGCTGTGGGTCCTTGGTCGTATTTTCATTACTACTAATAATTGTGAGTCCACCTCACAGCCTTTGTCTGCTATTTTACCTTCTTAAACTCCATCTAGACCTGCGACTGGCTTGTATTTCTGATTACTATAGGATGAACTGCATTTATAGAGTGATTTTCTAGCCTTCTTGAATACTCAAGACATGCTCAGTTATTCATGTGCACATTTGTACAGTACATAAAAGGGGTTATCACGCAGCACTGATGGAGGGATAAAAAAAAATCTCACTTAGGCTGGCATTCATTTTCTTTTCCAGAATGAATATTTCAGCAATAATTGGATTGACAATTTGAACACAATTGAAGTGAAATAATATGATTTTACTTGATTGCTGGTGATAACATTTGGCACATGAATGAATGCTCTCCCCAGAATGAACTGAAATAAGAGTTACAGACAATATATCACATGAAATAACTTAAATGTGAAAAAGTACGTTTTTCACAGGATTCTACGGAGTCCTGCTAAAAGCCAAATAAACCCCATGGATCAAGAGATTGTAGAACCACCTTTAGCAGCAATAACTTGAAGTAATCATTTTCTTCATGACTTTATCAGTCTTTTTCATTGTTGAATTTTGGCACATTTTTCTTTATGTTTCTTCAGTTTGTTGAGATTTACAGGCATTTGTTTATTCCCTTAAAGTCGCTCCACAGCATTTCAATGATGTTGAGGTCTGAACTTTGATTGGGCCATTGCGATACCTTGACTCTTTTCATTTTCAGCCATTCTGTTATAGATTTGCTGCTGTGCTTGGGATCATTGTCCTGTTGCATGACTCAGTTTCAGCCAAGATTTACCCATTGGACAGATGGCCTCACATTTTCCTCTAGAATACATTGGTAAACAGAGGAGTTCATGGTTGACTCAATGACTGCAAGGTGCCCAGGTCCTGTGGCTGCAAAACAGGCCCAAATTATCACCTCTCCACCCCTCTGCTGACAGTTGGTATGAGGCATTTGTGCTGATATGCTGTGTTCAGTTTTCTCTAAACATGGTGCTGTGCTTTATGGCCAAACATCTCCACTTTGGTCTCGTCTGTACAAAGGGCATCGCTCCAGAAGTCTTGTGCTTTATTCAGATGCAACTTTGCAAACCTAGGCTGTGCTGCCATGTCCTTTTATGGGAGAAGGAATTTTTTCCTGAGAACCCTTCCAGGTTGGAGTCTGCTGCTTACATAAAAGTAGACTCTAACCAGCTTGTCATATGGGAAACAGGTGGGAAGGGGATCTAAATGCATAGGTTTGAGGGTGGGTGCAGTCCAACAGATAAAATATATATTTGAGATAGCAGCAATGGGATTTATAGATTTATAGAGAAGGTATCTCTAAAAGAATACAATGGCAGCAGTCCTGAACTACCAACTATCTGAAAAGAAAAAAAGAGGAAGATGGGACTATAAATCATGGACCAATTAGTGAGGAAAGTAATAAACAATAGGTGAAAACACTTAGGACAATCACAAAAGGAAGAAATAAAACTAATGTGAGACATGAAAGAAAAGTAGCTTTTGACATAATACAGTAAGTAAAGTAAAGATAACATTCTGTATGTAGCACCTCTCTACTGTGTGTGGCTATAGTGAGTGGTGGCTAACCTGAGTTCTTTTAAATCCTCAAAGAAAATGGGGTTTCTCTGATGCTCTTAACAGAAATTTCCCTTTGGTGTACAAAGGTATTCACATCTTAAATCGTGGGCTAGTTTACTTTCAATCACTTAACCATGAATGCTTACACTGTACCAGATAATCACCATGTACTTCAGTAACTCAGCAACTTTCACTCATTTTTTAAAACACTCTCAGGGTTCGAGCCAGAAAGTTTTTACAGATCAGTGTGATCATACAATCGAGCGCTCTCGATACCAAACGTACAACTGGGGGTGAGGTCCCCTCTTGGTACCAACTGAATGTACCAAACAACTACTTGCTAATGTTAATGGCCTCTGTGCTAGCTGACTGTTACAATAGTGATCTGTTCTGGTAGCTAAATTCTCAGCCTGGCATGAGGGCACCTCATTAAGGCGCAGTGCCGGGTGATCATCTGCTGGCTAGAAGCCTGACTCTTAAGTCTTTGGAACTATTAACCTTAAAATGACCATAACCAATCAACCAATCCACTTAAAATATCAAGAATAGTCGATAAACACACTGGTTTAGAGAAAAATATATTTGGTATGTGACAATCGCCAATAATACCAATGATGGCAATGTGCTACCTTGCATGCACTCAGCGTTTCCCAAGGCTGCCGAATGCTCCTTCAATTACGGGATGTAAAGTGGTTAATTCTTGGTGTTTTCGGTGATTCCTTGCAAGAACGGCAGGGAAAAATGATGAGAAAAGGACATTCATGTGGATGGAGAGGATTCATGCAGCAGACGATGGTAAATGGTAAATAGTTATTATACAGCGCTTTTCTACTCTAGCTGAGCACTCAAAGCGCTTTGTACAGCACATTTGCATTTACCCATTCACACACATTCATACAAGCACTATTTTTCTATTTCAAAGTGCTTTCTATCTAACATTCACACACATTCAAACTCTGACGGTTGCATCGGAGAGCAACTTGGGGTTCAGTATCTTGCCCAAGGATACTTTGGCATGCAGACTGCAGTGGCAGGAAATCAAACCACCAGTAGATGACCTGCACTACCTCCTGAGCCACACCCAGCCGATGCAGGCACAGTTCGGCTCTCCGTCCTTTGCTAGTTGAGTTTGCGGGTTGCTAGTTTCATAGCAAGGCACACGCAAAAGCACCAGCCACTATATTAGCAGCTAACTCAGCAAAACTAAGTCTTCTGTTGAGTTGTCCACTCAAACTCACAAACTCCACCGCCATTTAAGTTTCTAAAAAAGTTGTTGTCAAGCACTTTCACCAAAGTGATGGTAGAAGTGACTTTAAAATCTCTGTCACACCACCTTTGCCCATTTCTCTCCCGTATCTCCCTTGCTCTTCCCTCTCATACTCTTCTCTCTCTCTCCCCATCATATTCCGCAGGTCCTCAATCACCATTCGCTTCCTGTCCTTTAACCTGGGATGTGATTGGTTCTCTCAGAAATTTCACAGGTTATAAAAATAAATACACAAAACTTTTATACGTTTTTTTTTTCCAACATCAAATATCAAATATCAAACTTCATTGCTGGTCAATTAATTTTAATTTTCAACTTAAATGCTATTTATTAAACTATGAACTTATTTATTCCACCATGTATTCCTATGAACAGATTTTAACAGGGCTACATGGAGATGAACCTAAACATGATAACACAAAACACAAGAACATGAACAAGACAGTGTGAACATGGGTAGGGAGGCCCTGCGGATACTAGAATAATGAATCAAAAAAGAAACCAGAACTAATTCATTTCACAAGAACACAAGTAAAAGTTTAATTACATTTCAGTTCATCAAATTACAAATTAAAAACTTCCCCACTGACCACCACAAACTTGTTTGAAAATAAAAATAAAAACATGAATTCTAAAATTCATATTGGGAACACCATGACAAAATTTGGATATAATATTAACAGATTAATATTTGGATACAGTATTGCTCTTTCTAAATGGGTCAAAATGAATTTGGAACACAGTGTCACACTTGGGGAATATAACACTGAAATGTAATGGATGTGGAAAGAATGGAAAGGAATGAATGTGTTCTTTTCTGTATTCAAAATATCTGTGAACCCATGCCTAATTTGGACTGTTTTAGAGAATATTATGTGCCTTGTGTTTGAGAAATTATAAATAAAACATCAGTCCCCTACCTGCAAAACTGTGGTTTCTGCAAGCCTCCATATCTGCATTCAGACATCGGACCTCATGCATTCATCATTCTATGTTAACATAAGCTATACTCCTGAGAGTCCATAATCATAGTGTAATAATCAGCTGTGCCAAATGTAGATTCATTTTACAGACCCAATAGCATGAGACACGAGACAGAAGTCAAACACAAAGTGAGCATTTAATGCAGAAAGAGTCCAGAGAATTACAACTTCCAAAAATGCACAAGAGCAAAGCCAGGGAATGCAAAACATCAGAAATCACTAGCTGCAGTTTTGATGTAGCTAAACTACTTTCAAAGTAATAGGTAATTTACTGAACTACCCATTCAAAGTAGCTCTCCAAACACTACATATTTAATTCTATAAACATATAATATTGTTGAAAATGAACCAGGTGGTGGTATCACAGGTGATGCAATTTCATCACAAGGTGGTCCTTAGTTATTTCTAATTTCTGTCACTTAATTACAAGAATAATCAAACAAAAAAGAGTTCATTTGTTCTTGTGATGGCCAACATGCTTCTCCAAAAACACGAGATATTAAAAAAGCAACACTAGAATCAGTAATATGCAGCTGTATATAAGAGAGAGTGGAGAGTGGTGTGGCGATCAGAGCCAAATGTGATGCTCCTTTATGGTCTCAAACGCAGCAGTTTGCCTGAGTGAACAAAATTAATTTGATTTCGTTTGCAGTATGAATTTGGAAGGCAAAAGTCCTTAAATGTCCAGCAGGGGTTTTTGTCTGTGCTAAGGCAGCTGGCCAGATGTAGAGTCCCCCACCACTGAAGACTACCCCCCCACACACTATGCACAACACACACACACACACACACACACACTTCTCTCTTAGCTCAGCAAGGGGATGGTCGGCTGGCGGTTGGCTTGGAGGCGCCATTAACCAATTTAGCTTCCAGATGTCCATCATACAGCCTCAGCCAAAGCTGCACAGTTCTCTGTGAGCTTCACGCAAATGGGTGAGAATCTTGCACGCACACACACACACACACACACACACATTGCATAGCTGTGATATGCTGATGTTTGCTTAGATATGTATAGAATGGCACAGACATCAGATGTACAAAATTCCCTTTAACACATCGCACCACACACACACACACACACACACGACACACACACACACATACACACACAGACAACACACACACACACACACACCACACACACACACACACACACACACACACACAGAGAGACAGATGACTGCACCAGCGCTGCTCTCCTTGTGCATATATGAGAGTGATACTTGATTGACAAGTACAGATCCTGATAAAACTGAGACTCAGTTTTTGATCATTTCTAATGATCCTCCACCATCTGGAGATGAGCAAGTTAAATACACAGTTGTTTCTCCTGATGTCTGGTCCCACTGAGGCACACATGCACACAGGCACGCACACACACACACACACACAACACACACACACACACACACGGGCACACACACACGCATCAGAAAATGTGCTCTTGAACACACATGCATGTCAAAGAACACACATGTAAACGTGAGAATCCACTCACGCAAACACAAATTCACTTTCCTTAAATGGACAGATGCTGCACCTCTAGAGGCACAGAGACCCAGCAGCTGTTCCCCAGCCAGTCAGATGGGCTACCATTGATAGTTCATGAATATTTTACACTCAGTCAAAATGGCTGCATTCCAAACCGCCTACAACAGCAGCCACGTTGAACCAGATGATCAAATCATTAAACTATATGGATGGATTTCCTCCCACTGTCAGCTGAAACAAAGTTTGTTCTTCCTGGAGGTTTTGACACAGACAGAAAGTTTGTGTTGGCTCTTTAGCTTGAGTTCAGGTGTTTTGGAAAGTATGTTCCCATTTATGCCTTGTAATGTCATGCATTTGTGTAAAATGAAGGTACAGCTGAGTAAATCCTGCATAAATCTTAAGCCACATTGCTGCTGTATTCCCGTAATTATGTGAGCTGAACAGGAGGTATAAGGTGTACGTGAGATGCCTCTTATTTCACCAGTAATAGGCTTTCTTTTTTTCACCTAGTCCAGTAATATAGAATGGGTGTGCTGCATACTTCTGTGAGAAAAAAAATGGTGGATCAAGATGTCTGGGATGCAGGGAGGAAAGAGGGCAGCCAATTGAACTAATAGAAATTGCTTCCATTACATTCTCTATTTCTTTTTTGCTGTCTCTGCCTTGGAGGATGGATTAATCTCATCTGCCCCAGGGCTGGGATTCAAACATCTGTCTGCACCCCCTTCCCTTCCCTTCCCTTCCCTTTCCTTTCCTTCATCTTCCTCTGACAGCCAGCCATGTCTCCCAGAGTGTCTCCCCTCTTGCATACCTCCATTATGGGCATAATTAAGGAAGCTGTGGGACATACTGTGGAGGGCTGCTGCCTGCTGCCGGTTTGGGATGCTCAAGAATTGATGGATAAGGAATGTCTTTCACACAGGCTAAGACTTTTCTAGAAGATACAGGTGGTACACTAATTTATGCTCTTTGTTTATGTCAGTAAAAATGCCCAAGCAATTGTCAAAGGAAATTGGATGATGATCCTGGTTGTTGCATACCCTGCTGTCCTTGTGTGCTGCTTTTAATGGTTTTATTTCATTATTTCAGCCTGCTTCTTTGAAACCAAGCTGAACAATCCACCAGACAGGATATCTCTGCAAATTAACAATGTTTTTTTGCTTAGAATATTTAGTTCATATTCATTCAAGGCAGCTTATAAATAACTAAGCTTTAAGATCTTCATCTGCAAACTCATTCAATTTTAAATTAAAGGTCAGAGTCACAGCAAATTGATGAGAAAAGGAACAATGTTGTGTTTACAGAAAGCAGTATAAGTCATGGTGCAGAATATATAAATTATTAAAAAGAGATTGGATTTAGACCTCAGAGCTCAGAGTAGAGCCGCTACTCCTCCACACTGAAAGGAGCCAGTTGAGGTTGTTTGGGTACCCGATGCCACCTGGACACCTTCTAGGTGAGGTGTTTTGTCCAACTGGGAGAAGACCCAGGGGCAGACCCAGGACATGCTGGAGAAATGTCTCTCAGCTGGCTTGGGAACACGTCAGTGTCCCCCTGGAAGAGCTGGAGGAGGTAGCCAGAGAGGGAGGTCTGGGCATCTCTGCATTGCTGCTGCCCCAGCAACCCAGATGCAGATAAGTGGCAGAAAAGTGGCAGGATGGATGGACAGATGAATTTAAGCCTGTTAATAAGTATATCTTCAGTTATGCACCCAGAAAATGTGAAGCTCACTGTTACAACTGCAAGAACAGGGAAGCATAAAAAATTTTTGTCAAAATCTGAAGGAGATTTAAAACATTGTTCTTTGTTTCCAATCTTTCTTTGCAGTGATTCTGAATATTCTCACTTTATTTAAGAGCTCAGACAAACAGCTGTTTCACTCCTTATGTCGATATGTAGCCTAGTATTTCCTTTCCTATATGTATATGCTTCAGCTGCCTATTTTTTTCATCAAAACATAAAACAAGCAAAGACTAACAGAACTGTACTGAACAGAGAGAGAATTGGAGTGTGAAACATGGGATCTACAGCGACCTCCAGAGGCAGAAAGTATAAAACTTATTATGCATTTAATCTGAAACGGCACACATACTCCAATTAGTCCGGCTCTATATGTTTCCCTGAAAACATTGTGTTTAATTCATATTTAAAGGAAACAACTCTTAGCACTGTTGTCATCAGTGTGACAGAGAACAGAGGTGTGAGAAAGGTGTGACTGATTCAGTCTAAATATACGAGAATATTTGTGGATGGTTTTTAATTTCCTCTGAGTTTTCAGCGGAAAAAGGGAAGTAAACCTAAACAAAAACTTCTGCTGCAGATAATAAGCTCTGCTCTGCATATTGGTCTTTGTATGTCTCTCCCTCCTGCCGGCTGTCTGCTTTGTCTTTCAGCTGGAAGGAGGATGAAACAGTAGTACAGATAATTTCAAACATCAGTCTAGCTCTGCTTTTTGACTCACATGCTCACCCGCACTGACAGACGCAAACACACACTTGGCTGTATTCTGGCATCTGTCAGTGGCAAAACAATATGTGGATCAGAGGAGGGAACATGGGAAAGGTGAAAGAAGTTTAGAAAATTGCGCAGGACTCTCTTGAGGTATTCACACACACAAAACAGATTTCAGTGCATCCAAGGCTATCTTTTTCTTTACAGCGTTCATATACAGAAGCTACAAAATAGACTGCCAGTGAGGTGAGCCTTCCATACATCACGCCTTCCTCCACACTGAGAATAGAAACTCTAAACAGGAGCCTATACTCACTGTAATTAGATCTAAAATGGTTTGACTGCCATACGTTTATTGCACAAATTATCTCACAGTTTTGAAAATTCTGCCCTTCAGTCGTATTGCCTGCACAAGCCCCTTGTTGAACTGCGGGCCGAGTTGTATTTTTGTGCACGAACAAGGGGCTCATTGTAATGCGCTGGTAACATGGATCCCTAAATTGATAGACACATAACAGGGTCATCATTCATTTGCATTTTAACAAGTCCTTCAGCTATGACACCAGATCGTGTGAATTCATTACCATACAGGGCTGCGGTTCATCCTGCCATCTATTAGTGACGCCAATTAGTTTACTGGGACAGGTTTAGGAGATGCAAATAGGCCCGCAGACTCACCAACCAGAGCTGCCCAAACTTTTTCATGTCACGACTCCCATGACAGACGTACATTCAATAAAGGTTTTTGTCCCAGTGACCCACATTTGTGAGAACTTGAAAAATCTGTTGTAAACACATAATCTGTGGTAAGTGCAGTAATAAATCAATTTTCTCTTGTGTCACTCTGAGCTTTAAATCTCTCGACATCCTTATTTTGAAATCTGTGAAATGGTGTCTTTTTTATCTGGACAGGAAGATGCATCGGTGCTGATGTTGCTCCATGTCCTAGATTTGGTGCTGTCTTCTCTCGGATGTCACGGAGGAAACTTGCAACCTCAATATCTGTGAAGCATTTCCCGCTACAAAAGAAATCCGTGATTTAAAAAAAAAAAGAAAAAGAAAAAAAGAAATCACCCACTTGATTTCTGCTCGCCTGTTAGTGGAGGAACAGACCAGTCCGGTGTAAAAATGTGCAACAGCCTGTTTATTGTAAACTGTAACTTACAGGTTAGACAGGCCCTGCCACCCAAAGCCTTGATGTTACTTCAGCAGGACGCAGTAAGTCACAGGTCTCCCGTGAAGAGACATCCAAGACAAGTCATGTGACTTCCAGGAGAAATACCAGTAGTTAAAACCTGTCAGCCAGTATAGGAACCTGTTACTTTTACTCACCCTTTTGTATCCAAGGCCACTGCTTGTCCTGCATTAGTCATTTTAAAAAAAGAGTTTCCTTCTTCCTCCTTTCATTTCAGACTCACATCGACTCCTGTAAGAGTTATTTATGGTGAAGACAAAACAAACATTTTAACTACACCTTACAGACATTTAGGATTTGTTCTTCTGACTCACAGAGCTTAGGCAGCACTTCTTTATTATAGGTCTTAACATTACTACAAGCATGAACATCAACAGAGGTGCATTAATTTTCTCATTCTAAAAATCATCATAGCCTCTGTTAAGGAGACAGTCTCCAAATATAATGATGCAGATTGTCTTTAACTACAGAGACTGAGGGATGGGAACCAAACAATTATTCTATAAATGATTCATTTTTTTGGATTGTGTTTAGACAGTAGATAAATTGGTTTCCTCTATAAGATTTCAAAGATGTTAAAAAAAAAACTTTACTGTTTACTGTAGCTCCTAAAGCCATTTATTTACTCACTCACTTAATTGATGATGAAAGACATTAAATGAAAATGCTTTTAATTGCTTCTGTAACAGTGTACTGCAGATAAAAAGTTAATCAGTTTTACTGTTTCAGTCATGAAGCGTCGCTCTAGTTATAAACTGTAATTTTATTATTCTTTTGGAAAAAGCAAAACCAACAGTGGATTATTCCTTCTAATAAACAATGTCAGGCCTGATCATATTTCTTTGAGACATTATGATGAATATGGGCTCTGAAATATCTTGAATAACACCCACATACCGCTAATTCATTAGATCTACAGCTGAAAAATGGTCAGTAACAAATGCATTATTTACTCCTGTTTTAAAGTTTCAATGATTTGTGTCCCTTGTCACAGCAGACACATTGAAGGGAGATAACAGGTGCAGGAGCAGGAACCAAGCCACTATCAATACACTTGTTTCTTTCCTTTTCCAGGGTTAACCGCCTGCTTCAGAGTTTGTTTCATGAACACAATGAGGGGGAAAAAGTCAGGCAGTAGAAAACTTTGGGAAATGGAGTGATTTACTACTCTAAGTGAGCATTCAAAGCAGTTTTTACTTCAAGCTGCATTTACCCATTTACACATACATTCATACAGCGCTTTCTAATCATCATTTGTGGTGCACTATCTTGCCTGAGGACACTTATCTGATCAGTAGACAAACTATTCTGCCTCCCTTCACTGGGCAAGGAGAATTGCAAGTCTCCCACCCAATCAGAAGTTGGAAATGGTTCAGGTATTTCCTGTCTATTTTTTCACTGACTAAACAAAAAAACCCAAAACAAAACAAACAAACTTTTAACTGGATGGACAAGACACACACTTAGGTAAGCAACCTGGCATGAAAATGGTTCATGATAAGGTAGGTTTGTTTACATCTTCCTAATTACTCATCCACTACAAAAATTGGTAATAAATTGTTTGTAACAGTTAAAAGTGTTTATTAGCAGTATGTTAACAAACACATTAATATAAATGCTTTTAGCTTCTTTCAACTACTATGTGTTATAAATCATTTATCACATCTTTATCTGGTCATCATACATAATAAATGTCCACCTCTAGAAGTGGTGCAGCTGTTTTATGCCTGTGTCTTAGCACCAGTGGAAAACCAACCACAGGTTTTACTTCCTGTCAAGGTGGTGCACCTGCACACATCAGCTCCTCCCCCCTCTCCCTCCTCCCCCCTCCCCCCAACACCTCTTGCTCCAGGTTTGACTACAGTACCCAGAGCGCACCGCGCCGCTCTCCACTCTCCCTCGCTCACCGCTGCGCCAGTCCGCCTCACTGACTCGCAGAACCAGTTGGTTTGGCCCAGCTTCTTCTTTCCTGCCTTCTCACTGTGTGTGTGCGGCTGCTGTTGTTGTTGCCTGGTGTCAACCTACGCCGACGGGAGAAGAAGACATATCCCTCCCTCTCCTCTGTCAGAGGGCCGCTTCCAATTTGCCTTCACTTTCCTCCTCGCCGGCACCATTGGCTTCCGTGCCGTGCCAGTCAACTCGCCTCCTTCCCCAGCCCGAGTTGAGCAGCAACAGCTCGGAAACATCTGGCCGCCGCAGAGTGCTAGACTCCCCGTCCCTGCGCCTGCTCGCCTCGGCAGCCTGTTATGGAAATTAGTCCAAAGTCAATCTAGTTTTGTCTGCGAAGGAAGAAAAAAGGAGGGGGATTTGACGGAGGAAGCGGGGAAGACGGTGGACCTTCTTGTCTGTAAGTGCTGCCTCTAATACCGGAGTCCGATTAAAGGAGGCTCAGGAGAGAGAGAGAGGGTGGGTTACGGAGGGGAAAAAGTAGCTAAACCTTCCTTAGCATGACTGTGTTGTCTCCACGCACTAATAGTTGCTATGTTAGCCGTCCCTCGGCGGTGTTTTAGGGGCTGTTGTCATAGCACCTGGGCCTCCCGAACAACTGTAAATAGCTCAATATCGCAGCCCGTCCGCCTTACTTTTGTTAGCCGTGATCGGGCTATAGCTAGCTGCGTGGGTCAGTGTGTCTCCGTGTGTGTGTGTCTCTCCGTTTTTCTGTTTGTTGTGTCTTCTGGTAAGAAATTAATTACATTCCCCTTCTTCTCGCTCAGTGACTTGTCTCTAACAGCCTGTCAGCGGTAGCAGGAGTTGGACTTTTATGCTAATTTTCTTCTCGGACCGTCGTGGGCAAGCAGCTTGAAAATTCAGTCTAATTTAAAACAAACTCCAGCGGACTTTCTCCTAAATCTGATAGCACTTTAAAGCTGATAAAAACGCGTCAAAGTGAAGTGAATTAGATTTAAAAAAAAAAAAATACGCGACTTTCAAATGCATGTAATTAAAGATGCTGAGGGAGAAACTCCGGTGGTGAAGTTAATTACAAGTTTAAGTTGGATAATGTGACGCTTCCCACTTTATTTCTGTTAATTATAGGTATTACACGGATATATTTCTAATTAACTCAGAATGTTGCAATGCATGATTATAATAAACAAATAAAAATAATCCTAATGTAATTTATCTCTGCATTTACGCGCAGCTGTGATCGCATTTATTGTGGAAACACAATGGGCGGTGTTACTATTTTATTTTTTAAAACACTTTATTAAATGTGTTCAGTCACCCAAAATAAAATAGAAAATAAAAGTAGCTGAGTTGTAAACGCTTCTGAAAGTTTCCCCAAAACGAAAGCGAAATAAATCGGTTGTAATAAGTGCTATAAGTTTCTCCCCGGCTTTATTAAGCAGCTTGTACGCCTTTTGTTCAGCATTTTGCCCTCATCGGGCTCCTTCATTTAATTTTTGTTCCCCTGTGAGTTATCCGAAGGGTCCGAGCAGGATTGGGGGGGGGGATACATGGATAGATGGATGAATGAATGAGTGGATGAATGAGTGAATACAAGACGAGGCAGCGGCGCTGAACCGTAAAGAAGCAGAAAACAATATCAGCTGCGTGCGTCTGTCAGTTGCAAATGTGCCGTGTTGGCTTTTGTTTATGGTTACTGGAAGGAGAAAAAGACACAAAGTGAAGGACAGAGAGGTGCATTTAAAATGATTTAAAACACCAGGGGAAAAAAGTTATTTTGTGTGTGTGTGTGTGTCTAAACTTTGCATTTCCGTAATAGTTCTGGTGACAGTTGCAGGTTAATGATTTGATGAGTTAACTCCAAACATCAAATCCCAATGTATTTTAGCTGGCTTGTGTTTTATTTCCCAGAGAGAGTGAAAAAGGGGGAGAAAGAGAGACAAAGTTGTGCGGTGTTGGTAGAATGAAAGAGGAGTCTGGTGGCAGGAGTGTAGAGGAGGCAGCATATGGCTGTAGAAAGAGCACAGCTGGAGGTAGCATCTCCATCTGAGGATGATGTCAGAGCAGCTGACAGGCTGCCATCCACCCCACCTCCTCCTCCATCCCTCCACCGCCTCCACCCCTCCCCAGTCCTTTATTGTGAGTCTCAGCGGCAGCCTGGGAGAGTCAGTGCTGTGTGTGTGTATATGTGTTTGTGTGTGTGTGTGTGTGTGCGGTGTGCGCACATTGTGTATGTGTTTGTGGCTGTTGATCAGCGCCAGTTAGGAGGAGGAGGAGGAGGAGGGAGGTGGTATCTCGTTCCCCCTCCAACATCTCCTCCACTTTGCATCTGTCCCTCGCAGTTTGAACAGCGTGTTTTTTTGTTTTTTTTTTGCCTGCCTGCCTGCCTCCCTCTTCTTCTTCTCTCCTCTTCTACCCACTCATTGATTCAGAGAGAGCGAGTGAGAAAGAGAAAGAAAGAAAGAGAGAGCGAGAGAAAAAGAGAGAGAGAGAGATACACAGCCATTCCCAGCCAGAGAGCCCGGCTATTCTGCTACAGTGGAGTTAATCAAGTTGATGCATACTGCTGCAGGTATCGTTTTGTGTGTGTGTTTGTGTGTGTGTCTGTGCATCTGTGTGTGTGTATACAGTAGAAGAGTCCGGGATGGTGGAGTTTTGTTTTGTTATGGGGGATCTCCGGTGTGTCAAACCAGTGTGAAAACTGCGTGAAACTGCTGGCGAGTGCTTTAGAAGTAAACGGCAAAGGTAGCCGGTGCTGCCTGTCTGAGGGGTAATTGCAGTCCGGGAACAGTTTGCTGTGTTTTTAGTTTGCAGTCGAGAGGGGTGCATTTAAAACTTAAGCTGCTGCTTCCTGTTTGAGCTGTCAGGCATTTTGTCGGGACACTTGTTAATTGAAAGGGGAAGTGTAGTTTTTTTGCAGTATAGTCATTAATTAAAGTTAGTCTTTCTTCAAATGTAGTAATTAGGAATTGGTTACATTTTAAGAGAAGAAAATAAACACATATTTTCCTTAATAAATAAGCTAAAAAAAATCCTCTTGAATAAAATGAGCAGTTATTTAATCCGTATTATCTACTCTGCTTTTTTTTTTTTTTTTTTTTTAAGTTAATTCTATCTTGCTGTAAAAATTACTTGAAAGCATGTGCGGTCCCTTCTACCCACTTTTCCCCCTCCTGTCGGCTGGAGGAGAGGAGACTAATTTAGAAGTTGCAGATTTGAGCTGCCTGAATTGGCTAGACAGCTGTAATCGCACTCCCTCCTAGTCTTAATCTCTTTATCTGGCTAGCAGCTGCCATATGGCCCCCGTCAGCTGGATCAGATGTGGGTAAGCCTCCCTCCCCAGCCGTCCCAGCCTCTCCCTCCTTGCCTGCCCCTCTGTGTGTGTCTCTCTCAGACCCCTGCCTGAGCCGGCTGGCTGGGGCCGGGTGGGCTGGGTGACTGGGCTGCTGTCCTCCTGACCCTCCACCGGCGGCTCCCTCCCCACCGCCGCCACCGTCGTCTTTATTTTTAGCCATCTTTAAGGATTAGGATTGATGCTGTGACGAGCAGGGCACTTACAGTGATTGTATTGTAAATCTTCTCTTCTGGGTGGTGGTGGTGGGTGGAGGGGTTGAGGAAGAGGGCAGTTTCTACTATGGGGCGGATGTGCGGGGTTTTTCTTGTAAGATTCAGATGGGAAGGAGTGTATGAGTGACAGATCGTGTGTGTGTGTGTGTGTGTGTGTGTGTGTAGTAGGAGGAGGCGGCAGAGGGGTTTGGCTGGACGGTGGGGTGGGGGGAGGTGGGAGGTGGTACACCCTTGTCCCTGTAAGCCCCCCTCATTAAAAGAAGTCTGAACGAGCCGGAGGGCGAGCACACACACACATGCACATCGCGCAGGCGCACACACAGTCTAACACACTGACATTCTTGGTTTAGCTTCATTCAAATGAGGTGATTTAGCTGCTTTGGTTAACACAGTGCAGAGCGGGACCAATGTATTTTCTCAGGCAGGACAAATCGACTTGGCTAACAGGTGGGGCTTTTTACACATTTCGTTTTTCTTTTTGTCTTCTAACTTTGAAGATTTTACACAATTAGTTGGTTATTTTATTAATTCAGTAATTTCTCACAAATCCTCTGTAAGAACACCTACAGAGCGTCAATGCAAATTTCCTCCTTTTTTTTTTTTTCCTCCACGTCTAATCTCACACCTAAAGCCGAAGCTCACAGGTTAAACAAGGGACAAGCTGTTTTGTTTTTGACAGTGCTATTTCAATTGGCCAGTTTTGCTGCTCGACTTAGCCTGTGGAGGTGGTTGGTAGGTAGGCTGGTACTAAGTGTGTGTGTTGTGTTTTATATGTGAGGACAGTGTGTGCAGCTGAAAGCCGGTTACCTAAAAGGGCTGTGCCAGGCCAGGCCAAAGTGGGTTAATAAAAATAACCAGCGTAGGAGCAGCGACAATCCAGGAGTGCAGGCAGAGGAGTTGGAGAGATACAGAGAGTGAGAGCGGAGAGACTGAGTAGAAGAATCGGTTGCTCGTGGTTTACCTGAGATTAAGTCTCTGTTTTGGTAGAAACTGAGTTTCTGATTTTTCTTAAATTAAACTTTAAGTTGTAGTTTTTGACCATTTTTCTAATTTTCTTTTTAATCTCTTTTAAATTAAGGAAATAATTAGAGGAAAAAAATGAACATTTGCTGTCGTTGCATGAAGGAATGTATGCATGACTGTACAAGAATTGTCTGTTGATGTTGGGATGAGAAGTAAAAAAATGCTGGTTATGCATCCTTATTTTAGTTAACTTTTTATGTGTTTAAAATTATTATTTCATGGGTGGCTCTTTCTGTTTGTGTTTCTTGTGTGTGCTCGTCTTCTTTCTGGTTTTTTTTTTAGCATCTTCGTATCAGACATGTTTTTATTGTTTCTCTCTTCCATCATGTTTGTCAGTTTTTAATTTTTTACCTGATTTATGCATTTTTAAAAGAAAAGCCTTAGTAGTGCTAAAAACTAAATTATGGTCTTTTTGCTTAGCTTAATTTTTTACCTTGTCTTCCATTTTTTTAGATTCTCTCTGTTGCTTCTCATTTTTTATGATCTTTGGTCGCTTACACTTCTTGTTTACTTCGGTTGCAGTGCCTAAATGAAGCCGTAAAAATTAAAAAAAGAAAAGAAAAACTATAGTTTTAAATTTAAAGTTGACATATTTGATACTTTATGAGATGTACTTAACTTTGACTCTGTGCCTGTGTGTTGCTTCAGGTTATGAGGACGGCAGGATGGAGTTCCCAGACCACAGCAGACATTTACTCCAGTGTCTGAGCGAACAGCGGCACCAGGGCTTCCTGTGTGACTCCACGGTGCTGGTGGGTGATGCCCAGTTCCGTGCCCACCGGGCTGTGTTGGCCTCCTGCAGCATGTACTTTCACCTTTTCTACAAGGACCAGCTGGACAAAAGAGACGTGGTGCATCTCAACAGTGACATTGTCACTGCCCCGGCCTTTTCCCTGCTCCTGGAGTTCATGTATGAGGGCAAGCTGCAGTTCCAGGACCTTCCCGTGGAGGATGTGCTGGCAGCGGCCAGCTACTTGCACATGTACGACATTGTCAAGGTGTGTAAGAAACGTTTGAAGCAGAAGGCCACGGCGGAAGCAGACAGCACGCGCAGAGAGGATGATGGTGGGTCCAGCTGCTCTGATAAAGCCGACAGTCTATCAGATGGTTCTACAGACCGGCCTGCTACTGCTGACCTGCTGCACAGTGATGAAGAGGAGGAGGGGAAGACGGAGGGAGGACCGCTGTGGCTAAGGCTGCCATCTGCAGACAGGCCAGGGACACCAGCTATAGCTACAACTAGCCCAGGGCAGGGCGAAGTGGAGACACAAGCAGGGGAAGGCCTGGGAGAGGGGGAAAGCTCCTTTCCCCGGCTGGCAGCCCCACCAGCTCCACTGGATCTCTCTCCCAGAGGTCCCATCGCTCTGTGAGCTCTCGTGGAGGTCACAGGGGCAGGAGGGTGTCAAATGATGCAGCTGACTGTGTCCTGGACCTGTCAGTCAAGCCGATTGCAGGTAGCAACCACACTAACCACCACCAATCGTTTTTCAGCGGGGCAGCTACACCAGACAGCCTCCAAAGTCCATTGGCTGTTAGGGTGAAGGTGGAAAGGGGCGTGGCTTCAGATGAGGAAGAGGAACTGGGAGGTGGGGACTATGACATGGAGCACAGCGGCCTCACCAAAGCCACGGTTCCCAACACCAACGGGGGTCTGACCCACCACGGGGTCGGAGGGCCCCTGTCAGCTCAGCGGAGGCTCGGCCTGGAAGCGCACCTGTCCGCGCTGCGAGAGGCCTCCCTGGCCTCAGAGCTGGAGCGGGAGGAGAAGCCTCCGGCCACAGCAGACGATGAGGACATACTGGGGGGTGAAAATGAGCGTGCTCAGGCTGAGGCGGCCAGCATGGATAGCTCGCTGCTGCCTTACGTCTCCAACATGCTGTCGGCTCAACACACACAGATCTTCATGTGCCCGCTGTGCAACAAGGTTTTCCCCTCACCCCACATCCTCCAGCTTCACCTCAGCTCCCACTTCAGAGAGCAGGAGGGCATCCGCGCCAAGCCCACCGGAGACGTCAACGTGCCCACCTGCACCATCTGCAGCAAGACCTTCTCCTGCATGTACACGCTGAAGCGCCATGAGCGGACACACTCCGGTGAAAAACCCTACACCTGCACCACCTGCGGCAAGAGCTTCCAGTACTCACACAACCTCAGCCGCCACGCAGTGGTGCACACGCGCGAGAAGCCGCACGCTTGCAAGTGGTGCGAGCGGCGCTTCACGCAATCCGGGGACCTCTACCGACACATCCGCAAGTTCCATTGTGAACTGGTCAACTCGCTGTCAGTGAAGAGTGAGCCTCTGGCGCTCCCAAATGTCAGGGATTGGGCGATTGAGGACAGCTCCCAGGAACTGTGGAAGTAGATACAGACTACTGGGTTTGGTAAAGGGAAAGAGACGGAGAGTGAAAGAAAGGCAGAGAGGCGTGGGGAAGTGAGAGGGAGGCGGCAGAGTTTGATATTCGGGGTTTAAGTGAGTCATGTTCTTGTTTGTTGCAACATCTCATTCAATAGCACTTTAATAGCACATGAAAATGTTACTACTGAGTTGTGTTTTTTTGTTGTTGTTGCGATTTGGGGGTAATTTTTTTGTTTTATTCTATTTTATTCTGAGTCCTTATTTTTATTTAGCGCAAGTTCTCTCCTGTTGGTGGTTTGAATTGCATCTATGGACATGGGTCCCAGTGAGAAAGTCTCGCCTTTTTGAAGAGTTTTCACTCTGTTTGTGTTTCATCCCAGACACAACACTCCGATGCTGGCCAACATATCGGTCCCAGTTCCACAGACAGCAAAAGACCACTGCAGGAGTTCAGGTCGAACACACTGAAGTGAAAAAGCATTACAATACACTAAACGGGTACTGTGATCACCACAAGTCGATGCCACCACGCACACAGTTTGAATTAGCGTGTGCGTGCGTGCGTGTGTGTGTGTGTGTTACTGCACTACTCTGGCAAAAATTTCACCTAACGTGCGTGAGTGTGTATGAGTGTGTTTTGTGTGTATTGATTTTATTTTCTCCTGGCACGGAGGTGTCGTTGGCGAAGCGCTCCCCGCTTCTCTTGTTAAGCTCTTTGGTGTTGTGTGTTCAGGGGAAAGCTGACTGACTGACAGATAAACTGATGGCACTCATGCAATGCACAGCCTCCTTTTTTCACTTCCAGTCAATTTGAAGTATTTTCTAAAAATGAAAAGACCTTTACAAATAATTATTATTAATTATTATTGTTATTGATAGAATTTTTTCTTAAATCTAGCTGGCAGTCTTTAAAACATCTCCTGTTGAAAAGGTATTTAATTTAAGGTTGTTGTATATTGTTCTGATATAGTTTAAAAACTTTAATTCTTTACATTTTTTTAATTAAGGATTATTATTATTTTGTTACTTTTTTTTGTAATGGGACCTGCTGTTGTTGCATGACGTCCAAACATGTATATTTTAAAATAAAAATGTGAATTTGCTGTATTACTGTACACATTGTAATTGATCAAATATTTGACAACGGGCTTTCCTTTTTTCTTTTTTTTTGTGAATACTACTCCAGGGTGCGGTCTGTTGAAAACCTGAATATTATTCTCACGACTGTGGAAAAAAAATGCATGAAATTTTGATTTTGTCTTAAAAATCTTTAAGTTGTGGTTTTTGCATCGGGGAGGGGAAATGTTTGAACAGTACAGTTTTGACAGTGAAAAGTCGGATATTTTGTACTCGCTGGGCTCCTAGAAGAACGTTACCGAATGTGTTTCTGTCGGATGTTGAAGCGATATGATGAAGCATTTTAAGCCTGTGTCTATATGCACTGATCTCTCTGCTGCACGCACGCGTGCGCGTGTGTGTGTTGGTGTGTGCGTGCATGTGCGTGTGCGTGTGTTGACGAGCGTGTGACTCGGATAGCACCAGTCAATTTAACCTACTGAAGATCTACGTCCACCCAGCACTTCCTCCTCTTGCTCCTCCTCAGGCGTTGAACGTTCACGTCCTCTCCAGTTCTAAATGCGGTCGAGCCATTTCTTAATTATTTCCGCAGATCTGAGCTCTTGTTTCAGGTCTGTTGAGTGCAGTTTTTTTTTATTATTATTATTATTATTTTTTTATTGCAGCTTGGCTGAAGTGTGAAGGATTCGGAGAGAGGAAGTACAGAAGGAGCGAGGCTGAACTTGAGCTCTCCTGCTGAAAGTTGAAGGGTCAGATATCTTTGCCACACTGTTGCTTCATGCTGAGCCGAGCTGTGCTGAGCTGAGCGGGGCCGATAAACTCACCCAGCTCAGTGCAGTGTGCATTTCACATTAGGTGCAGCGAATGTCATGTCTCTGTGTGTGTGTATTTGTGTTTCCTTTAAAAACATAATCCTTACTTTGAGATAGATGGGAGAGAATTGGCATGCCTGAATGCACCTTTTTAAGCTGAAAGACATGAAATCAGATTTTTGCTGAAAAGATGCCTTTATTAAAAAAAAAAAATTACATTTCTGATGCTATGAAGTATTTGATACTGTAAAGCATTAAGAAATGGCTGTCAAATCTTGTGTAAATTCATCGAATTTATTGAATTTATATATTTTGATCATGTGACTAGAAAACTCTTGTATGTGAATGTTGTGTTTGGGTCGGGGCTACATCAGTTTCATTTCATTTTTTTTTTTAAATATTTTAAAATAATGGTCAAGCGTTTATACAATCCAAAAACATTTTTCAGAAAGATACTGACACTCCACATTTCCCCCCCTCTCTCACTCAAATGTGTGTATATATATGTGTGTGTGTGTGTGTCTCCCCGCAGATGTGCATGTGGTGGGTGGGGTGGTTGTACGTGCCGCCCTGTCATCTGGTGGCACCTACAGGCTCTGCCAATGCAACAGTGTGGGTGACATTGCGGCAGTTTGCACCACATCGTCTCATTTTTGTCTCGAAATGTTATTTTTTCACTGGCAGCGTCTCCGCATATGGGCTCCCTCCATCCTGCTGTTGTTTTCATCATTACTGCTGGGTTTTTTTTTTTGTTGTTTTTTTCTTTTTCCTCCCTGTTCTGTTCCTCTGGTTGTACTTGACCGCCTTAAACTGCTGTAGTCCGGGCTGTTATCTTATTTTATTTTTAAAAGTGTGAGTGTGTGGGGTGGAGTGGCGGGAGTGATGTTTAACACTCAAGATGCTGTGAAGTAACCACCCCGACTGGACATCTCCATCTTTTGCTGTGCTTACTTGAAAACAAAAGGGGGTAGATTTTTTTTTTTAAAGCAAGGTTTAAAAATAAATTTAAAAAAAAAAAAGTCGAATGTCGTAGACAGTTTATGGAAAGGCAGATGAAGGGTTGGCGGGTGGGGAGAGGGCATGAAATGACTGAGTCTGTTTTGAAAAAGGACAATCACTGTCTGGGGAAAAAACAAGCAGATTTCAATTGAGATATATTTGCTCCCTGTTGAGATTACAATTTTTTTTCTTTGCTTTTCTTTTATGTTCCTTTTTTCGGATTTAGTCATTTTAGCTTTGACAATCATAGTTGGGTTGATTTTTTTGTCTCAAGGGGAGTAAATTCTTATTGTGTTTAGTTTTGTAATTTTTTGGTGTGCTGTTGTTGACATTTTTAAATTGTGTGCAAACTGCAATAAATTATAAGAATCTTGAAATTCAACCCATGTGCTTGAAGCTTCTTTTTTTGTTTTTTGTCTGTGTAACTTTACTTACAGCAAATAGAAGTCACAACTTCCTTCCTGTCATTAAAATGACAAAGATTACTAACATTTAAATATGTGTGTATATGGACTCAAAGTTACAGGTTGCAGGAGAGCCAGTTGGTAGGTCTTGGCATCCTGCTCTGCAGTGACTTGTTATTTGGGTGGAAGCTGTGCATGTGTGTGTGTTTGTGTGAGAAGCTCTACAGTGAGCTGTGCCTGGACACAGCGTGGTGGCCTGTATGCTCACTGTGTACTCACACAGCTCCTGATATCTGCAGCACTGGCTGAAGTGTAGGCTGCATTTGAGAAGAAAATGCGCAGCAGCTTGTTGAGATCCAATCCCCTGCACCACACGCGCACACTCAGCCTCCTTCCAAAGGTTCTCAAGCACAGGTTTCCAGTAAAGAAATCAGCTTTAGCTAATGTCTTGCTGCTCAGTAAACCGGCTCTTACAGATGCATTAAAAGCCCCTGCACTCGGACGCCAAGGAGCAGCGTTCATTAGGCCACAGATGGCCACTTCGGTAAGCCCCCAGTGCACACTCACGCAATAAGCTCACTCCTAATCTTTATGACATTGTCCCCTGTCTGATGAATGCCTAATACCAGTTTAAGAAACTTAGAAGTGTTAAAAAGATTTCTCCTGTTTAGTTAAATATTTTACAACTACATGTATTTCACTGGATGAGGTTACACACAGTAGCAATTATTTGAAATGTATTATAAAACAGCTAAAAGTTGTGGGAGACATTAAAAAAAAACAACTTTTTCTCAGCTGAGCCATCCAGACACTTTAAAAAGTCTGTCTTTGAAGTACCTGCTTTAAATCTTCAGAGGCACAAAATACATTAACCCTCGCTTTTGCTCCTGTGCTACTTGGTGATCATTAATTGCAATCTGCAGTGTTGTAAGTGAACATCTGCTTGTGGACAATTGCGCTCTCTCTCTCTATGAGGAGGCCGTGCGAGGTTTGCTGTGAATGTAGGTCATTAATTTGTTTCTGTCCTTTGTTTACTTAAGGAAGGGGGGACAAAGGGGCAGCTGCAGAACCATTTGGCTGTGCCCAAGGCGGGCCAGCTCAACATGTTGGGAGGCTGAGACCAGCTTGGGCTCCTGTCTGGGGCCCGGGCCCCTGCACTCTGCTGGTTCGCGTGAGGGAGCGGACTCTGCCAAGCTGCCATGGAGGACTCCCGTACCAAAGGAGGGAGGAAGAGATAAAGAGAAGAGTGTCATGTGGACATGTGGAAGGGTGCTGATGTTTGCTTGTTTTGTCATAGTTTGTCTCTTAACTGACATCTGCAGGTTTAACTTAGAAAAAAATGATTTAACTTCTAAAAATCAGCTCAAGACAGATGTTTACATCTTAAAGCTCAGTGATTAAAAAAATACCAGTGTCATTTATGCTTTGTGTAATGGTGTTAAAAGAATAATTTATGTATTTATGCTCCCTCCACCAATATGATTTTTCTTTTTGTCTGTTTAAAATATGGATGTTCCTATGCATAAAAATGAAGCAGTTTAAATGTCCAGTAAAAAGAAAGCTCCATAACAAACAGGATTTGAGCTTTTAGCCTCGACAAGACAGCAACGCCATTCACGCAATCATTCAACGCTTATAGGCACTAAAATGGAGAAAAGCCTCGTGTATCCTTTTCATGTCGGAGACTTGTTGATTTGCCATGAACAAGGAAATATTCACAGGCCAGGTTGTACCACAGAAGAACTGATGGCAAGGGAGCGAAAGAGGAAAGCGGGGACAAACCTGTGTGGTTTTGTGTGTGTGTGTGTGTGCTTGTGTGTGCGCGTGCGCGCGCTCGCAAGTGATCAAGGATTGTCTACATATTTAAAAGAGCGCCTTTGTCAGGCACTCAGCACAGCAGGACAGAAGGCAAGCAACAAGCGGCCCGCCTGGAGCAGACAATACAGTGGCACTACACTGGCTGGGGTGGGGTGGCTGAAATAGGGGAGGTAGCGGAGGCGAGGAGGGAGGGGGATTTTTGGGAAAATCAGGGGGCACAGTGTCCCAGCAAGCCATCCATCCATCCAGCCACCCACCGCACCCTCATCCCCCTCCTTTGCCTTCCTGAAAACAAAAGGCGATGCAACTCGAACTTGAATATCTGTGTCTCTGTGAAGGGGGCCCCAAATACTACTTACACCCCCCCCTCCCCATGCGCAACCCCCATGCACAACCCCCATGCACATCCTCCACACACACGCTCACATATAGCTAGCTCACATAAGAGACTTATTGAGCAATTTTCACAAATTTGCAAAAAACACACATTAATAACACAGGTTTATATAACCTGTCATCTAGCACACACACGCACACACATGCACACAAACACAAAGGCCTCCAGCTGGTATGTCTTCAGGGCTGGGCTACGACGGGATTAAACAGTACTTGTCCTTTGTGTAATTCTTGTACGGAAGGAGAGCAGCCATGAACTCTCAAAAGAGGCAGAATGAGAATGAAAAAAGAGAGAAAGAAGGAGATGGAGAGACAAATCTTTGAATCACAAGGACTTATTTGAAGACGAGGCGTTTGCGATAAAGAGCCAGATTAATTGGATTTAAGGTTAAAGCAACAATGAAGCCCCACAGGCAGAAATGAAAGCTCCTCTTTCATTCCTCGCCCTCCACACTTCTGCCATCCTCTCCCAGCTGTGCGTGCATGTGTGTGTGTGCCAGATAAGGGGCGTTAACAGGGTGTGTTCAGGGTGTTGTTGTAATCTGCTGGCACCATTACACATGTGTGCAACTCAGCACTTTATCACCGCAATGTTGACCTGATGGGGTCACGCAGGAGAGGTCCTTTAGCATCACTAACTCAACCTGTCGGGCTGCTGCTGTCTTCTGTGTTAACGCTGTTATTTTGCCTTGTGTGTGTGTGTGTGTGCGTGCGTGCGTGCGTGTGTGTATGCGTGTGTGTGTGTGTGTGTGTGTGTGGACATCTGCTGCACTTACCTGCTGAGTTGTACACATGTATAAACACACACATACACACACAGACGATGAGCGAGCAGCAGTTAGCCAGCTGTGGTGGTGTTGTGGAAGAGTCAAGTTCACTCTCTCTGTCGTTTCTTTCCTCCTGCTGAAACGCAGTGGAGACGTGATAAAAGAGACACAAACTGCAGTCTGGATAATAGCGTATATCCCTGCAGTTGTGTGCTGTATCTTATCTAGCAGATCCCAAAATTCACAGTCCAGTTTGATGTGTCTCCGCACTGTCAGGATGTGGTACATTTTCAAATCAGCAGGAATAAAGCACAGTGTGTGTCTCACATCCAACTGTCAGTTTATAATAATAGCTAAATGTTTAGGATTTGAAGCTACAGAGATGTGCTGTCAAAAGAAGGCATCAGCCCATCTCAGCTCTGTGTTATGTGGTTCAGTAGAATCTGAAAAAAAAATGTGCAGTGACTAAGTTGATTTAGTTCTGTTATAAGCGGCGTACACAACGCACCTGTCCAAATATTCACATAAGAGGAGACAGCAAAACAAAGCAAAGGTTCAATCTGAAATCTGTTCTAACAAAGAAGATGGTAGGCGGTAGCACTTTACATGGATGCATCAGTTACAGGTAATAAGTCATACCTGTTAAAAAGACTATTTAAATGTTACTAATGCAACGGCATTGCTCATTTATCAGCCCCTATAAGAAGATTGTTAATAGTTTATTGACTCATCAGCTGCAAAAAAAACATAGATTTAATGTTAATAAGTGCTCACTTAGCTAAATGCTAAATGGCTCCAAAACTCTGAGATAAGTTGTCCTCATCCCTTCTTTATGTTTAGAGGTAACTTTAAAAAAGACATTCCTATATTGACAGGCATTCAGGTATTTATGTGTCTGACCTTCTGTTGTTCATGTATATGTTTTATTGTTTAGTTTTAGTTATCTTTTCTTTTGGTGTCAGGGACTTTGTGACCTTGTCACAATACAAAGTAGTAAGATTTACTGCTGCAGAAGCCCAAGACCTCATCCTAACTGGTTTTGCATAAAAATGATATAAATTATTTAAACATTTAGATCTCTTTCATCAGTCAGTGAGACAGTATAGGCATGATAAAGACAAATACAGTGATTAAAAAAGTGAGAAGTATTCCTGTATAGAATGAACTTGGTTACAAGTTACCAAGTTGCACGGGGCAAAAATAATGCAATTACACTTCTTCCAATGAAGTTTTGTTGCACTTTTGATGTAAGATAATACATTGTGCAGATTCTACTTTCTGCCATCTTTTGATGTGGAGCACATACCCTCTAATACAATACAGAGCACTGGGATTTTCAGATTATTCTTGACTCCAGACAAAAGAGGGACAGACACACTGAGGCATATTGACTGCTTGCTACTCAGATAAAGATCAATGCAGTTTTCTTAACATATTTTATCCACTTAAATCAATCATTAAAAAAAAAACAGTTTGGTTTAAGGTATAAAAGAGCACATATGTGTTGGGGTTGTACTTTCAGCAACTTAAATATGTAATATGTTGCTCCTACTGCCTTATGATAATCTTGATTTCATGGGCAACTTTGGGCAATTCTGATGTGAAAGAATAAATTAGACTAAACATATTGAACTATTATCTCAGCCTGCCAACGGGGAAATTGATTGCAGGAGCAGAAAATAAATTTATGCAAGCAATATGTCGAAACATGTCCGCTGCGTCATTTATTTGTCTATTTATCATATGGCCGACGTTTTCTTGACACAAGGAAAGACATTGAAAACACTCCTGACAGCAGAGAATGTGCGTGAGATGAGTTAAGCGGCGCACAAGCGTGTATGCACGCAGTTACGGTGTGTATTGTGTGTGTTTGTGTGTGTTCTCTCACCCTGTGATGCCAACCTCTCCGCACCCTCCCAGCTCTGGCCAGGCACGACCCATCTGTCACATTCCTCCTTCCATCCCTTCTTCCATCCCTCCCCCATTCTCCACACTCTGTCCATCCCTCCCTCTGCGTATCCACTCCCTCCTTTTCCATCCCTCCTGTTTCTTTATTTACCTCCATCCCTCCATCACCATCGCTCTCCTCCTACTTTGTCAATCCTTTCTGGAAACTCTTTTTTTTTCTACTCAGAAGTTCCTTTTCAGTGTTTGCTCATCTCTCCTTCATTGCTTTTCTTCCACCACTCTGTCTTTATTGTCTTCATCAGCTCTCGAGTGCCTGCACAGGCTTAAACCGATTTAAAAAAAAACAAAAAAAACATGTGGCCACTCCAGCTTGTGTAGCAATAATAATAGTAATCATCAGAAGATAACACAACCAAGCCTGAGAGCTTTTTTCCATTGCAGGCCCAGCTACTTGGGGCCAACGTGGGGCCCTGCAGGCCCATGTAGAGCCCTAAGGCCCAGTGTTACTGCTCCATGCTGAACCAAGTGATCCAATCTGGGCCAGAGAGACAGGGGTCCTGCCTAGGGAACTGGCACTGTCTGTGTATGTGTGTGTGAGTAGTGTAGCATCAGGGGTGTAGCCTGGGGTGTACTGGCATGGCTGTGCATTGGATTATTGAAGGCAGCTTGGGACCATCTGTATGGTGGTGGGGAAGAAGTAGAAAAGGATGAGAGGGAAACAGAAAGGAGTGAAAAGAAGCTATAAAAGAGATGTTTTCCTTCTTTGTTTTTGCATCTTTGATTTCTTCTTACACTGCTTCTGTGCAGACAAATCCAACAGAAGTGAATTCACCTGTCTCAGTTTCATAATCATGATTACAGAATTTATTGTTGGCTCATTGCATGAAGGCAAGTAGTTTCCAAATAGGAAATCATCGTTTTTGGGCATAGCAGCAAACTTTACTGTTGAAATTTCGCTGTGGTGGTGGCGGGAGAGAGGCTGATAAAAATAGTGAAACACGGACCAAAAGTGAAACAAAAAAAGCACACAAGTGGAACACATGGTGCAAAAAAACGAGATCAACTGACAACGACAAAGATGGACACAGGTGGAAATAATCAAACACATCTGAGACAAATGAGGGCAGGGCAGACAATCACAAAGGATGGAAAGAAACAAAAGCAGTGAAACCATGACACAACAGAAAATGAACCTTCAAAGTAAAACAGGAAGTATCCATAGAACAGTTAACTAACACTGAAACCTGAAGACTAACACTGAATATGATTATGGAGACAAACCAACAAATAAAACAGGGACCCAAACCCAACAAATAGAACAAACATCTCTTTGAGTCACAAAAACTACTGATTGAGGCCATTTTGCACATTTATGCTCTTTCTGATTGGAGCTGCTTCTGGCAGTTTTCAGTGTCAGCTCTCTCATTTGGTGTGTAGTAAGTTTAGTGAACAAATCACTGGACATGCACCTTTCCCTCGCAATGAATCACAGCTGCAGCAACACCAGTCAGTCTCAACAACCACCTTTGTTTATAACAAAAGCCTTTGTCTTCAGCCAACACTAGAACAGTTTCCAGTGACACCATGTTGGCCAAGTTGGTCATTGTTAACCCGGGCCCCGACTGATCCAGTATGGATATCACATTCTTGATGATCCACATGTTTGATTTAGCAAAGATTTAAGCCAGATACAATTTTATACTCAATGCCCTTCCTGTAAAAAGAAGCCTGATTGTATAAGAAAGAACACGACCCCACAGGTCACTTGATTTGTGTCCTAGGTAAACTTTTACTGCTGAGTTTATAGTCTCAACTGCTGGCTTCAAGTACATTTAATACAATGGGATTTTAGTAAATTACAGCCCAATTAATGGTAAACTACATGATAAAACAGAATTAGCTTTAGGTTGTTGCCATTGCCATGTGAGCAAGAAAGTTTCCACAGGACTCCATGCAATTCCTGGAGGAAACCTAAGAAGGTAAGTAGGTAAGTAAGAGTGAGTAGCAGCCAGGCGTTGCTAATCAAATGCACTTGATTAACTGATCATCAGCAAGTGTGGCCACCTCTATAAAAGCAGAAGATTCTGCAATTTGCTGGTCTGGAGCATTCAACTACGTCTTCCCAGGAGTGGATGTCCCAGCAAATTCACCCCAAGATCCGAGTGTGCAATACTCAATATAGCTGTCAAAAACAAACAAAAAAACCAAACAAGCGCTACATCTCAGACTTGATGGGCCTCAGTTAGCATTTTAATGTTAATTTTCATGACAGCACAATTAGAAAAGGACTCAACAAGTTCGTCTTGGTTGGAAGGGGTGCCAGGAGAAAGCCTCTTCTCTCTAACAAAAACATGGTGGCACAGCTTAGGTTTGCAGAGTGGCAACTGAACAAACACCCAAGACTTCCGGATGCAATGTCCTTTGGACAGACAAAGTGGAGATTTTTGGCCATGGTGCACAGTGTCACATTTGCCAAAAGACAAACACAGCATAGCAGCACAAACACTTCATGCTCACTGTCAGCATGGTGGTGGATGAGTCATGATTTGGTCTTATTCTGCAGCCACAGGACCTGGGCACCTTGCAGTCAGTGACTCAACCAAGAACTCCTCTATCTACCAAAGTATTCTCATCTGTTCTACAGCTAAAAATTGGCCAAAACTGGGCATGAATATGCAGTGTACTTTTTCCAGTCAGATCCACCTCTTGCTTGCTATGTGTGGATTAAAAAAACAGGAAGGCAACGGCCAAGATGTTACATATTGACACTTGTCTTGACCCATACATATCATGTTGTGATGCACTGGGTACACTTTCATTTTTCAGTGTGTAGGTTAGTTAAAACTAAAATAGCACCCACTGCATTAAAATATGACAAGGAGGGATTCAAGACCAAGCGGTGAATATTACAAAGCTTCAATCATTTATATAATTTACTGTACAATGTAACAACATGCGAAATTAAGCCAGTGATTAACTTTGTAGATCTCTGCAAACTAATCAGAAACTGGTTCACGTGGATGATGGGCGATGGGAGCAACCATTCACAGAAAGATTTCCAGTAGGACTGCACTAATCTAGCTTTTACATTCCAAGTTTAGATTCCAGTGTCTTGTATGAAAAACAACGCAAAACCAGTGAGTGCTGCACCAGTAAAAATTAAGTTGGTAGCCCTTCATGACTTGATGTAATAAACCCAAGTGGCAGCTCAATGAGAGATCAGTAGTATTAAAGAATATTTTTGAGGTTACAGCAGAGAAGGATTTTGGCAGTTTGATTTGTGATGCATCTTCATAAGATCCCCTGGAGTCCAGATGCTGGTTGTAGTGGCATAAAGCCAGCATGTGGTTGATGGAAACCTTTCTTTTGGGACTTCTGGAGACTGACAGAATTGTAATCATATCCAGAGAAAAGCATCCAAAGACTGATTGGCTTGAGGAAAGGGGCTGAAAAGATCATCAATCCAGTATGGTGATGTCAAAATTGTGAATATAGACACTTTGAAACTGTGGTAAAAATGGAAATTTGAGGAAAAGTAGTAGATGAAAAAAGAGCCTAACGGAAATAAAGATAGGAAATATGTTCTTTATATTAGGAGACAGCACTTACTGTGCTGTGGATTAATCATGGCTGAATCTTGTATCAGCATGAATACCATCACGTTTTCTGTGAGTGGACAAAACAAACTGGTCCCACACTGCTCAAAAAGTCCAAAAATAAACTCTCCGTTACTTTGGAAAGATTTTGTTTCTATAAAACACCTCAAAGCTCGAGCTCTGTAATGTCATGCACAGAAAACACTTTGGATGAGAAAATGTGCAGATCAAAATTAAAGAACCAAACAGCTGTGTGCGTGTGTGCTCCGTGTGACATGTAAGGTTGTGTGTGTTCATATACTGGGCCTTCCAGAAGGTCTTCACAAGAAGGCAGACAGGCTGGCAAGCAGCTGTGGTTGTAACTCTCTTTTCCCTCACACACACACACACACACACACACACACACACACACACACACACACACGCACACATGCACAAACGCCACTTGCACACACAAAACACAAGCTGTTGTTGCTTAACGACTGGGCTGCTCCGGAGCACATCTGCACTCTGCATTATCATTAGCTCTCTCCCGCATCCCCAGGATCGCTGACAAAGTGAACAATACCGACAATCACCCCCATCAGCTGTGGCCATATGGGCGCCATCCATAGCTGTAGTGCCCCCCCCCTCCCCAACTGGCTAGGTGGATGAAGAGGGTGAGGAGCAGAGTTGGTGGTGGTTGTAGGGAGTGGGGGGGTATGGCAGCAATTGTACCAGCATCTGTTTGGCACCCTCTTGCTCACTCTGCCACTTTTGAAGATGAGTCGGCTGAGCGTGCGATGAAGAAAGTTTCTTTTTTTCTGCAATCCTGATGTGTGCGCATTGTCCTCGTTTTCCCTAATTATCTCCCTTTCCCCCACCCATCTCATTTGTTCCTCCTCCTTTGCAACCTTCCTTGCTTTCTCTCCTCTCTCACCTTCTCATTTTCCTTCTCTGGACAGTTAAATGTATTGCCAGGTACGCTCCTGTCGGCTGCATCTTGTAATTTCCACCACCTTAATCCTCCATCCTAATGGGCTGGGAGGAGGAGGAGGAGAAGGGAAACGAGATATATGTGTGTGTGTGTTTGTAGTGGGGGAGTCGGCCCAGATGGCACAACAAGGTGCGCTCCACCACTCTTCTGCTAGATCCCCAAATCTCTCCCTTCCTGTGGCCTTCTCTCTGTCTTCCCTCCTTCTTGTCTTTTCTCCCTCCTGGACTTTGAACCCAGCTGGCGGAGGTGTTTTTTCTGGGATCAGCAGCAGAATCCTTCACTGCTGTTCTAATTATCTTTCAACTCCAAGCCCCAACTGTATATCATTCTTTTATATCCACATTCCTCTCTAACTCCTCTTTCTCTCTCTCTGGGATCACAAGCAGAAGCTTCAGTCAGTGTTTGGAGATTTTTGGAAAAGCACAACGTTTCGCCGCCCATGTGTCACCTTGTGATTAGCATTTGTTGATGTAGAGTTTTACTCCATCACTTTATCTGCCTTTGTTTCTGTATAAAACATGAAAAACGTTGAGCACAAGTGATTCCTCTTTTCTGAACGTCTGCTCTGCAGTTCCTTATAGGAGGAGGAATTATTTGGCTACTGTGCAGGATCAGAGGGAATCATAAATTCTCTTTGAATGGATGCAGAAAAGGTGAAAATGTGCCCAAAAGCTGGCATACTATTTCACTCTTTATACAGTGAAATAAGGGAATTTATTATTAATCTGAAGTTCATGTTTGATTACAACTAACCAGCTCAATTCAGTAATATCAGACTAATTAGTTGCAGTTGAAAGCAACTGGAAAAATAATAAGTGGACTTTATTTGACTAATTTGAAAGGTAAAAAGGGAAATATTAATGTTTTTACTGTAAATGGTGAGATGAATAATTTATTTTAACTGTAAAATGGACACTGATGTAAAAGTACTTTATGAACTTGATCTGACAGTCATTTAATCAAACATTAAACTTTATTTGGAGACATATTTTAGAGACTTCATGAGTGCAGTCGCAAAAACGAACATTTCACAGGACTCTATGCAGTCCTGTGAAAAAATAAGTACACCCCATGATTCAATAGTTGTAGCAGAGAAGCAGTAACTTGAAGTAATGGTTTTCTATATGTCTCTCAGATCACCATGGATAAATTTTCGCCCATTCATCTTTACAACATTGCTTCAGTTCAATGCTGGCATTCAATTATGTACAGGTCTCTTAAGGCCCACCACAGTATTTCAGTCAGACTGAGGTCTGGACTTTGACTGGGCCATTGCAACACCTTGATTCTGTTGTAGATCTGCTGATCATTGTCCTGTTGCATGACTCGATTTGGGCCAAGCTTCAGCTGTTGGACAGGTAATCTCACATATTACTCTAGAATACTTTGGTAAACAGAGGAGTTCACGGTCAGCTTAATGACTGTAAGGTGGCTGCAGAATAAACCCAAAGCATCACCCCTCCACCTCTGTGCTGGCACTGAGCATGAAATGTTTGTGCTGATGTTGCATTTGGTTTTTGCCAAATGTGAAACTGTGCATCATGGCCAAAAATCTCCACTTTGGTATTGTCTGTCCAAAGGACATTGCACCGGAAGACATGTTGTTTATTCAGATGCAATTCTGCAAACCTAAGCTGTGCTGCCATGTTTTTGTTAGAGAGAAGAGGCTTTCTCCTGTTACCCCTTCCAAACAGACCATACTTGTTAAGTCTTTTTCTGATTGTGCTGAGATGAACTTTAACATTAACAGTCTGAGATGTAGTCTTGGGTTTGTTGCAGTTTCTCTGGGGATTGCACGGTCTGAGCTTGGGATGAATTTGCTCAGCTGTCCACTCCTGGGAAGAATGTGGCAATGTGTTAACACACACGTGAATACTCCAGAGCAGCAAACTGCCAAAAATTCAGCTTTTATAGAGGTGGCCACACTTGCTGATGGTCAGTGAATCAAGTGCATTTGATTAGCAGCACCTGGCTGTTTCTTACACTCTGCATGCACTTAATGTTGTAATGCTTTGTATTCACACGAGCCCTCATAAATACATTTCTATTGCAGGTGGAAAAACGTGTCAGCCATGATCCACTCGCTGTTAAAGGGTCTTTTTTTTTTAACAATAAATAAATAAATAAAGGGTCTTTTTTTTCCAAATGACGGAAGAGAATGGATGGATGGACGGCAAATCCATTGCAATGACGGAGAACTTCAATGCTGCTAATGAGGATGAAATGCTCCACTTAAACAGTGACACCTGAGTGCTGCAGAGTTTAAACGAAGCATCGAAGCAACAAACTTGTGTATTTGTATAATCGAATCATTTGAGTTACTTGATGAATCGTTGCCGCCCCAGTATTAACTTACCAGACCTCTCATACTTTCTACAGTTGTCCTTCCACACATGTAGCACGTAACAGGAAGTAGTTTGCTTCAGACACCTTTGCACTCCTGGAAATACTCTGTTTGGTTGAGGTTAGGCACCTGCCTGCATCCGATCTGATTGCTTCTCACGCTTTTGTTCTCACATGTACCTCTGTCAGGTAGGAAAGTTCAGCGCTGGATTGCATGAGTAAAAACAACACAGGCAAGATGAAAGCAGACCAAGAACAGTCTTATAATAAAAATATACCAGTGGTTGAGCCTACTGAAGAACAAGGAAGACCATCTAACCTGAGCATACAACATGCAATGGTGGGCGAGGACTTTGAGGTTTGTCATGAATCTCACTGATCCATGATATATAGTAGCCACGCAGTAAAGATGCATATATGATACCACCATAATCCAGCACAGACATAAGGGCGGTAGCAGTGCATTTGTCTATTTGATTTTAATGCATGTGCGTGTGTCTGTGTTTGCAGTGCACATGTCATATTGATTAATTTAATTTGTTTGTGTTTGGACAAAAAAGGAAAAAAAACCAAAACAATTGTTTGCTTGGCAGTAAATTTACACACACTGAACGTATTGGCCCCACCATGAAGCTGGATGATAATCTGGCATTACAAAATCTTTGTAATAATTTGTGGTTTCTACAAACGATGTTTATTTGACGTCCTCTTGAAATCTGTCTTCGATCAGCTGTGAACTTTTAATGGTTTTTCCATCTGATCCAGCTGATCTTTGCAGGGGCACACATCACTGGATTAACTGTTTCATTTGCCATGTGTGTCTTCTACCTGGTTTTTCTTCTGCTGCGTCAAAACCAGAAAAATCAGCCCCCGGCTTTTGCCCATACAGGTGTGCATGCATGAAAAGGAGGGGCTCACATTCATGCACAATGCACAATGAGTGTGTTTGTGTGAGCACACTCTCAGAATATAAAGTACCTTATTGTATTTTTAGGGGCATAATGACTTTTGACTAGGGCTGTGAGTACCCTAGACAAAGGGTGCTTACTTGGTACATTATGGTTTGGATCACATGGAGACCAATCTTCAACCTCTAATGTTGCAAATGATGCAAAAACTTACCTTAAAAAAAGGTACAAGGTATTAATTCATTTTATTGATTCACACACTTGAAAATGGACTCGCATTTGTAAAGCACTTTTCTAGTCTTACTTTCTTATTCTTAAACTTTTTTGGTTTCTGGGGTGGGGCATGCCAGAAGAAGTTTTAAAGCCACTGAATTAACCTAACACCCACGTCTTTGGAGGGTGGGAGGAAATCCACCAAGCAAAGGGGAAACAAAGCCCCCAGTCAAGGTTGAGCCAATGCACCACTGCGCTGCTGATATGAATGAGAGATACAGAATTAGGCTTTTCAGATTGTATTAAAGGCTTTTACGTAAATAAATAAATAAGGAAAGAGCAAAACTTTATAATCTAAGTGTAAAATGAACATATGTCCTGAAATTGCACCGTAAAATCTAGAAGAAATGGTGCAAATATGCACTTTTTTTGACCCTACACACAACTGCCTTGATGGTATACTTGCGTAGATTGTACCTGTAGGGGCAGAAATGGACTTTTACTGTACCCCTGTTTATTAGAGTGTGTCATTTCATGAGCATACCCCACTCTTCTTCAAGCCCTCTTTGCCCATAGAGAACAAGCGCACCTCTTGGGCAAATATTTAAAGTCAAAACAGGCTGGGCCCATAAAAAGCTGAGAGGTGGTGGTGGTGTGGCTACATCTGTCGGGGATGGGGGGGTGAGAGGAGAGAAGTGGGTGGAGAAAAGGGGTGGCAGCAGCTGCTGAAACGAGTCTGGACACTGCTGACGCCAACACCTGTCCATACTGGGGACACACGGCTAGCAAATGTCCAGCCACAGCCCCTCATGCACACACAGAGAAAATGTGTGAATTTATCACAAACTGTGGAATAAACTATTGGACATACACACACACACACACACACAAAACACACAACACACACATAAAAGAGACACACACACACAGACCAGGACGCACAAAAACACACACCTAATCCAACCCTTTGTAGCTCACCACAACCCTTTCCTCTGGCTGACCCCCATCTGCTGCATCCCAAGGGAGTGTGTGCGTGGATCTCTCTGTGCATGCATATGTGTGTATATGTGTGTGTAAGGGTAGGAGGTCAGGGGAGGGGACAGGCAGGCGTTGGCCCCGGCTGCCCATTGATCAACAGCTGCTAGGCTTCTCATGCTGGGCCGGACGGCTGGGAAGGCGTCAGCAGCTGGGCTGGAAAGAAGGTAAAAGCTCAGGGCCAGAAGCTGGGACCCCGAGGTTGGAGTTGAGGTCGGGGCTAAGGGGTTGAAGCTTACAGGCTGGGACTGGGAACAGGGTTGAAGCTGGGGCCACATTAAAGGCTAGACAGGAGTGAGTTTTCAGCTGAGGGGAGGGGATCTATGGGGGTAACAGGCTGGGGACAGAGCTGCCAGAGATGAGCAGCGAGCCCCTTGGACAGCAGCCAGATGCTGAGCACGGGATGGATGCCAGAAAGAAACAATGAGGTTAGATCAAGTAGAGTTTGAGCTGGGATGTGCTTAAAACAAACTATGTAGTGTGAAGTCCACATCTAAATCTAAAAGAAAAACTGTTGGCCTGCCCAAAATCCTGCTGTCACAGAGAGAGATGAGACACAATCAATCGCAAACGCTGCACAGGTTTCTGACAGTCGCTCCTCAGATTTATTTATGGTTTTGTGGATTCAAAGAAGAGCTTGAGCTCTGGTGAAGCTAAAATCCGGCCTACCTTCACACCTCCACACACCTGACCAATCACTGAGCATGAATGCGAGATTGTCTGGCTTTCTGAAAGTTAGGCAAACTGTTGGCTGCAGCAGAGAAGCACTGGGGAGGGGTATTCAGACCATAGGTGATAATCTCTCAAGCATACACTTTACTGATTTTATTTAATTATTTTGGGGAGGGGGGGGGGCACTGGGGCACATATCTAGAATAAGACAATAAAACCAAAGCAATAACCTATATGTAATGGAACAAGTGAAACAAGATATGTGGGGTACATATCCAAGATTAAAGTATAAAGTCTGTAATAAGTGTGTGTGCTTTTTGACATCACTGTCAAATGGTTAACAAAGGAAATGCACCAGATAAACTCTTCAAACTCAGGTTAAAATGTTTAACAAGCAAAAGTAATAAATAATAAAGCTTGGTGCTTTATCCTCCTGTTTTTGTCTGTTTTGGTTGTGGTCAGAGCTTTGCCAGGTGAATGTTACAGATATATAACAGACATAAAGAAAAAGTCGAGATTTGGATTTCATCCACTGGAGTTTGCACTGCAACTGCTGGTGATTGTTGTTTGGAGACCATAAACTGCAGGCTGGTGTGTGTTGGGGTGGGGGGTGCCGAACAGGAGCTGATATAAGAGCTGACAGCTGTTAACAGTGTCGGCCGTCACACATCTGCTGTGTTCGGGCTGTTTTACAGAGCGGCCACAGTTCAGGAGCTGAGAGGGGAGGGAGGGGCTGGAAAACAGGAGGAGAGAAAAACTGAAGCAGGTGAAGGAGGGTCAAAGAAGCTGGTGAATAAAAACAACTTTACAGGCTTTTTACAGCCACGCATTCCACAGAGAGGTCAGAGTCACGGGTGGAGGTTCACTGGGTTGCTCAAGAGCAGCGCAGAAGCGGTGCAGAGTGATCAAATAAATAGTGCTTGATAAAAAAAAAAAGGCAAATAAAAGACTGTGTGCTGGATTTATTAGATAAATAAATAATAACCTACAGGCTTCTGACATAAGACCTGACATTAGCATGACTTTATCCATGTGTGGCTGACTTTGGATTCTCAAAAATAAAGCTTCCAGAAAAGGAACAGATTTTTTTTTTTAACTATCTTAAATTTTCAGCTTATTTTGGGGGTGAATGTCCCTTTTAAATGTGGGAATGCAGTAAAATGTGTTCAGCTTGGCCTGAACAAAAGCACACATGTGACCTAAATGCCACTATAGCTGTTGACCTTTGCTCTCAAGTCAGACCACCTTAAGAGATCCACCATAGAAATATATAGTCTGTGCTACTTAAAGGAATAGTTTGAGATTTTACGAATCTTTTTGAGTTAGAAGATCACATCTGCACAGCAAAAGCGATTGCAAGAGAAAGGAGACTGTAGTTTGTCAAAGCATAAATGCTGCAAACATAAACTGTATATAAAAGATGTACATAGCTTCCAGCTCTGAAAATCAAAGCCAACTCAGAAGTGTCTTAAACTTGCATTATTTTTAACTGCCTCTAGGGGGACAATTAATCTGGTTCCAAAAAGAAGCACTGCTAAACACTTTCCTGATGAGTTTATGGTCTTAGAACATGAAGAATACAAAGTTTATTTAGACAATTATGGTCACATTGAGAACCCAAAAGCAGGCCAAAGCTGCAGTTTCTCAGTCAGATCTGCACCTTGTTTTTTTTTACCTCCAGTTCCAAAACACCAGCTTAGCAATGGCAGAAATGCTTGAGGCATGACAACTGTACTTAATCAACTAATGGGTGATGTCAGTGGCTGTGCGCTTTTAGATGTCTGCTAACAGGGGGACAATCAGCTATTGCAGCCTGCCTCTGTACAAATATACCAAACCAGCACCTTTTAAGTTAATTAACACATTTTTTTTTTTACCTTAACAGGGCCTGGAGTGTAAAAATGACAATTTTTTTTGCAAGGATTTTGGAGGCAGGTGCCACTGCAGGCCAGCTGTTTCTTCTGTTTCAAGCCTTTCATGGAACACTTAAGTTCACTTTCTCCATATCCAGGGTTGGATTAATATATTTTTAACAAATGACTGAACATGCAAGAAAGTGAATACTTATTGAACTATTCCTCCAATTATAGGAGACTATGCAAACAAAATGATTTATTTTCTCTTCTGCTTCCTAGGTGTTAAAGAGAAGTCAATGTTTACTTATCTTTGCCAATTTTTATATATATATATATATATATATATATATATATATATACATACATATATATATATATATATATATATATATATATATATATATATATATATATATATATATATATATATATATATATATATATATATATATATATATATATATATATATATTTGAGGATTTCTTTCATTTTCATATCTTTGGGTTGATTGTTGTGTGATAATTTTCATTTTTTTATTATCTCATGAGTGTTAAAGCTCAGTGAAGAGTTCCTGAAAGGTTAAAGCTGCACAAGATTTTTATATTTAAAAAACAAAACAAAACAATGTGCGTAATGTGAAGCAAGTTGCTTGCAGTGACAAACCCAGATCTGCGATGTGGAGTATTTTACCATCTTTCAGCTCAGTGTTTTGGTCTCACAGCCCACAGTTTCCTGTTTTGGTTTGCTCTCATTCTGCTCTTGTTACTTTTCCAGCTGCAGCAGGCAGCTGTTTTCAATAAAAAAAAGCTAACACACTATCTGCCAGGAGCCAAATGGCTGACAGAAGAAGTTGGCGACTACAAGTTGCAGCATTTCACAGAGAAAAGAAGATTTAACCAAATGTTCAATGATAGACATTCAAATCTCAAAGATGGAGAGTATGATGAACATGATGATACGTGTACTCTCCACTGTCCTCCCTTTCTTATAGAGGCCTTTGTTTCCAGGTCAAAGAATATAGGTAAACAGCAGTCAGATATTCAGCCCAATAAGACACTGAAAGCTTCCTGAATGGGTAACTTGCTTGTATGTTTGTGCACATGAGGCTAAGCGTGTGTCCAAACACCACAGTTGGCTGAAAACTCATTTGCTTGTCCATTTACTGTGCTTCCCTTCACAGCACAATGCAGCTACTGGACAAAGAGGCCTCACTGTGGGATTCAAATGAAGGGGAGGAGGGGACAGGGAGGTTAAAGGGTCTATTGGTGGGGTATAGAGGTTGAGTTTGGTAGACAGGACTGAATGAGCTGTGCATGAAGAGGAGAGGTGATAGATGTTGAGGGGGGGGAGAGGAGGGGGGCTGGGGCTTGTGCAGCTCCAGACCAAACCGTGGGGCAGTGGAGCCTTCCAGCCTGCTATGAAGCCTCTCATCAACATAGTCAGACAATATGTAAAAAGGCCAGGCTTCATGCCAGATGCCCCTGCGTGTGTTTCTGTACACTTCAAGGTGACACACTTTATTCAACAGGATGGCCTCATTCTGGGAAACCAAGGAGTTTGGTGAGCTCCGTGATGAATAAATATACAGGCAAGGTGTTTTTGTACTTGTCATGAAAGCAAGGCGCACCTGGACAATTTATGTGTGCATCTGTGAGTTTTTTAGAGGTTGTTGGTGCATTCAGATGCAGTCAAATAAGGAGAGGAAGCTTGGCAAAAGCAGGGAAATGAGCTGAGGGTGAGGCTGTGGTTAAAACCAACCTGTGGTCACAGCAATAGTAAACACAAACAGGGAGAAGAGAGACGAATGCAAAAAGCTTTAAAAAAAAAATCTGGGTTTAGTTTTGTGTGGTTTATTTGGTTTACCGTGGAATAATTAAGTGTATCTGCACAGAAAAAAAATC
Organism: Pterophyllum scalare; assembly: GCA_024447675.2. Taxonomy (NCBI): domain Eukaryota; kingdom Metazoa; phylum Chordata; class Actinopteri; order Cichliformes; family Cichlidae; genus Pterophyllum; species Pterophyllum scalare. Next base: position 15,219 of record JAMQGT020013042.1, on the reverse strand, counting down.
CTGTGGAGAGAAAACTGACCTCGCTGCTCATTTGTTTATCAGTCATTTGCGGTCAAATGGTTCCCTCTAGTGCTCATGTAGAAAACTGTTTACATTTGGCAACAATTAAAGAAGCAGATTAAAAATGAACCATTTGGGTCATTACTTTACAAAGATTAATATAAAAGTTGCATCTAACAGCCACACATTCATTAATTTTAAAATATGTTTCTGAAAGGTTTATTTCAGTTCTTTGAGCTGTTTTATCCCTGACAGCCAAACTACAGAGTAAAAGCAGCATACTATATTGTGTAGTAATGCATCAAATTTACAGAGTGAGTGTGCTTATTTTTTTACATTTAAAAATGTTCATTTTAGCTTTTTTCCCCATTATTTTCAGCATTAGTATTATTATTGATTATATCAAGGCATTTTTTTGTCTGTCTTTTTAAGTCGTGTAAGTACACAAAATTAATTAAAGTCTAGTTTAATTCTTCTATGGCAAAAATGTTTTGTCAGAGCTAGCTTCTGTTTTTACTTTAGTTGTAGTTAACTGGTGAATGTGTGGAGACTGTGGTGGTGTATTTGTCATGGTAACAAAATTATATGGAACTTGTAGGCTGTATTTTTTTAATGCACACACAGTGTAGGCAAATGACCAGTTACAGTCACAGCAAAAGGAAAGTGTACCCTGTGTCACTTGTAAGGTTTAATACATCAAAACAAACTAAAAATGATCTGGTTATAAGCAGGCTATAAAATTAGGTAAATAAAACCTCAGACAGGGCAACATGGAGGCATCGTGGTTAGCACTGTTCCCTCACAGCTAGAAGGTCTGGGTTTTAGTCCACCTTGGCCTGGGCCTTTCTCTGTGGAGTTTGCATGTTCTCCTCGTGTCCGTACTCCAGTTTCCTCCCACAACCCAAAAACCTGCCGTTCCTGGGGTCAGGTTAATTGGTGATTCTAAATTGTCCATAGGCGTGAATGGCTGTCTGTCTCTCTGTGTTGGCCCTGTGACAGGCTGGCGACCTGTACAAGGTGTACTGCCTCTTGCCCTATGACACCTGGGATAGGCTCCAGCCCCCCTGCAACCCTGAACAGGATAAGTGGTGGAGAATGGATGTCTGGAAACCTCAGACAAGACGGGGGCAGAATGGGCACAATTAGAAAAGAGGAAGACCACAGAGAAGATTCATGGATGAAGGAGGACATGCAGAAGGATGGAGGCAGATGATTCCCCAGTGGGGATCAGTAAAGGGAGCAGCAGAAAGAAGAAGAAGTTTAGCAACATCTGGATACCATCCAACAACTTCCATACATTATTAACAGATATTAAATTTTTTAGAAGGTTCATCCATGATTACGTTGATGCTGTGTGGGCAACAGCTGCCCTCTAGTGCTTGCTTTTAACAAATGTGTGATTGTGGCTGTCTGGACTTCACAGACTTTAGGATCATAAAAAAATTGACAGGAATGTCAAAGGGGTCCAGTTAAAGAAGCAAAACAAAATAAAAATATATATTTCCCTTATTTTTTATAGCCCAAAAACTGTTTGAAGTTTCATTAGTTAACTTGCTCCACAAGGTGGAAAAGAATTAACTTGAAGCATTACTGTACACAAATATGAATCCAACTCAACTGTCCAACTGCTGCTGCAAAAAAGTACTACTGCTACTACTACTGGCTCTAACAGATGTGGTTTGAACCTGTGCAAAAACTTGAAATGGGTCTGTTTCCCTCTGAACCTAAATCTGTAACTTTCTGGTATCTTTTTTTATTTTTACTTTCTTAGAAACCACAAAACCCCGAAGTTATAGATTTACTTCTATAGCTTCGGGGGGGTGGGGTGGGTGGGGGGAGTTGATGCTGCTGAGTCCTAGTGTATTTGCATTTATGTCTTTTTTATATATGTAAATGAATGTTGATGTTCCAACATTTGTTTGTAGTAAGCTCAGGTAGACAAACTCATTTATTAATCTGCCACCAGGTGGTGCATGTATGCATGAAAATGCTGCCAACACTAAAAAAAAAAGCAAATGTGGTCAAAGCTTTGTGCAGGAACAGTATCATCCCCAAGAATCAACATTTCAGGACATTAATAAATTATAAAGATGATAATGCCTCATGTTGAGTTTGATGATACTTTTGTGTGCCAGCAGATAGAAATAACCATATTTAATGAAAAAATAAAACAAAACAAAACAAAACAAAACAGGATACCACATTATTATAATTTCATTTTTATCAAGCATTCCATGTTTTTTTGTTTTTTTTAAGATTTTTCTTCTGCCAGGACAAATGTACTTCATGAGGCTTTTTTCCCAGTAAAATTACCCGAGGAAAGGGTCTAAACTGTGAAACTGCTCAACTTGCTGGAAGTCATGAAAACAGGCAGACCATTTCACCCTGTTGGTGTGACTGAATTTAGCTACTGCTTTCAGCACTCATTCAGTCACTAGAGAATTATTAATATTGGATTTTCCTGCTGTGACAGTCCAACATGTGTGCTGTGAAGATGCGGTGTTGTCATTAATGAGCAGCAGATATGTTTATGAATCAAGGCCAACAACAACACTGCACACTCAAGGTAAGGTAGCCTGTATTATGTGCTCAGGCAGGTCAATATGGGTTTCATGTCAAAGCCCATATTTTCAATAAACATAGTGACATTAAAGTAGCAGAAATGAGCTTCCATATCTCACACTGTGGAGCCCTGCTACAGTGAAAGTTACATTATTAACTTTTTTCAAGTACTAACATGCCTACAAGGACGAACATGTTCTTGCAGACTGGTAGATCTTGGAGGAACTCCAATCCTGGAGCCATTTTTCTTGACAACTGCAGATTCCAAGATCATCAGTTCAAACAGTTGTACCTAAGGAAAAGTTATTTGGATCAACCTGGAACAACCCAGGAACCACTGAGGCTCGAGACTGCCATGAAATGGAAACTGCTTGAACACCAGCGTCACTGTACAGTCAAGTGAGTTTTATGTCACCATAGACTGAGACGGTGCTGACCAAGAAAGAAGCCCCTCCTCCAAAATCAACACCTAAAAGCTTGACTGAAATTTGCAGCTGCCCACATGGACAAGCCTCTGGAGAAAGGTTTTATGATCAGATGAGACGAAGACTGAGCTATCTGGCCACAACAACAAGCGGTATATTATTAGTGTAAAGGTCAGGCTTTCAAACCTAAGGACACTGTACAAACTGTCAAGCATGGCGGTGGTAGCATCATGCTCTGGGGCTGTTTTGCTGCTAGTGGAACTGGCACACTACACGACATGGATGGAATAATAAAGAAGGGGGACTACCTCCAAATTCTTCATTTTAACCTCAGATCAACACCTAAATGATTAAATCTTGGACAAAACTCAATTATTCCAAATATACAAAATCTGGTTTTGGAATAGCTAAAGCAGGTTAACATTAAGCTTCTGGAATGGCCTTCCCAAAGCCCCAACCTCAACCTCACTTAGAATTTATGGAATGCGTGTAAAAGCTGGGTCTGTGCCAGTAAAGTGTATGAAAAGCTTCAAATGTGGTCATGAATTGTTGGAAGAATTACAGACACATCCAGACTTAAATGCTACATAGGATCTTGTTAGGATTATTGTGTAAACTTTCTTCTGTTTACTATGAGTTATCATATCTTCTGTTTTCATAAGTTTATAAGTTGTTTTATATATTATACTGTTGTTTCATTTTATTTTTAATGGAGACATGTGGTGATATTCCTTAAAGAAGAAATTGCAATCTTCCCTACAGGCTGTTTTAAGCCTGCAGAACACACACTCACACACACATCCACACATGCATACATGTATAACACATACCCACACGCATGTCACGTATACCATGTACACGTATGCGCATTCCACGGTATACTTACTACCATATATGGCAAAGAAAGAGCCAAGAATGCTGTTTATTACATATTGTAAACTGAGTTTTGTGTAACCCACGTGATTTTACTGTGAAAGTTTGGAATAAAACCGCTGCAAGGAAGTCGACACCAGGAAGACTACTTCCTCTTTGGTCAGTGAAAGGTCACTCCCTCTTGATTCGGGAGCTGAGCTCAGAGGACGGGGATTTCCTCCTTGCCGCAAGCGAAAAAGAGTTGTGTGCGTTTGTTCCTTGTTTTCATAAGAATGATTTGAACCAATCAATCTCATGCACATAAAACACATGTAAAGGGATTTATCTGCACATCAACCCTAAAAAGTCACATGAGAGCATGCAAAGGTCAGGAACATTTTCAAACCAAGGAATGAAGATTAGAAAACAAAATGCAAGCATTCATCCAAGTTAGAAGAAAAACTTAAAACAGATTTAAAATGTATCAGATCACACTGGGAGACAGATGCGATATAATCTGGTTTTTATCTGTCAGACATTCCTCAGACCTGAACAAATACTCTGCAGCCAAACACTGTTTAAACCCAAAGAACTTTATTTTAAATTCTAGTTCAGATCCCAAAGACACAAAATACACCAGGACAAATACAGGAGAAATATCAAGATTTGGAGACCCCCCACCCCCCACCGACCTGAAAAGGAAAACTGTTTAAAAGAGTGTGGGACAAAAGGAGGCAGTGCAACATGTGTGTAAGGTTGTGTGTGTGTACATTGTGCGCATGCAGCTATTTAGTGTGTTTATGATCGAGGCAGTTTGGACGAGTAAAGGGATAAAAGTTCGTTCAAAACAGCAGCTGAAAACAAGAACAACAACAAAAAAGAAAAACCCAGTCAAACAAATAAATAAATCACTGCTGCTGTTAAGAGAAAGGAAATAAAGGCTCACAGAGTTCAGGAGAGTTGTGTTGGCCTCTGCTGCGGTCAGACAGAAGCAAAAGTGAGTCAGAAAATCTGTTCATAAGAGTATGTGAAGAAACACTTCCAGTCCCGGTGATTTTAGTAGTGACAATCCAACAACAAAAGAAACACCAAAAATACAATAAAAAAAAAAATCCTCTGATCAGTGTCCCGACTGCAGAAGTGTCACGTTCAGGACACCAGACAAGAGACAGATTATATACAGTTTCATATGTTAGTGTTCTGTACAGTGTTCCGTATGATTGTGAATTTTGTGTGCGTGAAATTTCCAACATTCACTTTTGATCAGACCAGCTGCCTGCAGCTCATTAAAGGGATACTGAACTCATTTTTACTCATAAAGTCCTTGTTTGCTTGTCGTGAGGAGCCTGTAAACACAGTTTCTTTGTGAGCTTTGTGAGCGTCTGGTCTGATGCTACATTCATGTCGTATTGAGGTGTGTTGTCCAGCTTGGAAATGATGTCAAAACCCGACCGGGTGCTTTTGAATAGTGTCTGAAAACAAAGTCATAAAGTTGTTGCTGCTGTTAAAACCGTTAAACTCATTTTGCTTTTGCATTTTCCCCATCTGTACCACCCTTCCATGAATGAATGCTACATGATGGAAAATGCAGGATCCAGCATTTGAGGAGTCTGACACCATATTAGGACTAAAATTCAGGATAGTTTGGGCCTCTGCTTTTTATTTTTGTCTCTGCCAAAGAGGTTACACAATGGGTTCAGTTGGTTTGTTAGCAGGATTGCTCAAAACCTTATAAACATGAAACATGCATCAGAGGTTATTAACAGTGATCAACTTCTGGAGTAGGTCCAGACCTGGATATTTTTTTTTTTACTATTGCAAGACTGGGCAAGCTTTTCCAAATCTTCACAGATACATAAAAATTGAAATATGAAGAACTGGCAGACAATGCCATGATGTTCTCAAGAAAATATCAAAACAGTATCCTGATATCCTTTTACATCCAGAGACCCGATTTATGCATGATGTGGAGGGAGGTGTCAGACTGGTCTTGTTTAAAAAGTGTGTTATGGAAGAGTTTTTACTAAATCACATGAAAACTCTCTCAACATAAAAATCCAGACATCCTAAGATCAGATCAAGACGCTGAGTTACACCACAAAATGGAAAACCAACTCCACCTTCATCCCACATTGTTTTGACCCGACGTTGGAAAAACGCACATCAGCTGCTTCCTTCAAGCCTTTCACAGAACGGCTGCAGGCTACATTAAACACACAACAATGACGACACGAGGCCAACTGAACATTTGTACCCAAATGTGTAACCTCACATGCTGCACCTGATCGCAATTTAAACAACTCAACTACAAAATCAGCTGTCAGGGTGGCTGTAACACACTGGTCTGTGAGCACCCCCATTTTGAAGTAAAAAAAAAAAAAAAAAAAATGAATGCAGCATTATGCACGCTACCATTTTCCCTGCTATGACTTCACCTTTCTGGTGTTGCCATTTCAGGAGAGCTCTGGTTGCTGGTTTCAGTCACCCTTTGTTGTTTAAACATACAACATACAGTAGACGTACAAAAATAAGCAAGATGGTACACCTTGTAGACAAAATTATGTTTTTTTGGGTTTTTTTCATGTACAGAGCCTTTATTTTTTTTATTCCCTTTAAAATAAGACACACCCACTATTGACACAGTCACAGTTCTCGCTTCATTAATGTATTTTTTAAAATGAAGCCACACTCTTAATTTTTCAGAGACAAACCTTTCAAATTTAGGTCTACAAACCAGAACCGAACCATTTCTGCATTGCTGGAGATCCTCTTCATTTAGAGTACTGCATTAAATCCATATCATAGCCTGATGTGCACATTCCCAAACATGTAACCACACATTGCAGCAATTTAGACCTCAACAACTGCGATAATACCACACCAGGTAAACACAGTATATTGATTAGCACAAAGCTAATACCTTCGAGAAACTACATGTAACAGGTTGCAGTTGTATCCAGCTTGCTAGTATTGTGCCAGTGTATACACGTCATTCCATTTGTTGCCACTTTCATAGCGCTGACAACCCATGTATATGCTCTTACTCAGCTCTAACCTCTACCAGAGACGGAAAGGCCAGCGTCTGCAGAAAGGATCTGCTCACAATCCTAAACATACAAGCTCATCTGTGAAGCACGGTGGAGGTCACATTATGGCTTGGGCTTGCATGGCTGTTTCTGGAACAGTCTCAATCATTTTTTATTGATGATGTTAGTAACACAATGAACACAGGAGTCTACAGAAATATACTGCCCACCAATTTACAGAGAAATACATCCAAACGAATTAGGAGGAACTCTATTGTGTAGCAAGACGACGATTCAAAACACACTGCCACCTCCATAGACTTCATCAGGGGTGGTGGGGTGGGGGTGGAAAGGTTGGCAGTGGCCAAGTCAATCATCAAATGAAACCTGAAGGGAGAAACGCTAGAAAACTGACAAGAGATTTTGTGGTAAAAGCCTGGAAAGGCATAACCAGTGAAGAAAAAAGAAATCTGGTGGAGTCTGTGAGTCGTAGGCTTGATGCGGTTATTGTAAACAAGGGGTATGCAACCAGGTATAAGGTATTTATATTTTACAGGGAATAAAAGCTGAAACTCTGATCTCTTTTTCTCATGATCACCTTTTGATCTTCAGCACACAGTCTGTAAATGCAAATAATGACTTTGCCCACTAAGGTCAGGTTTCAAAGCAGTGATCTAAACTAAGCTGGAGGAAATGAGCTCTTTTGTTCCTGAAGCCAAAATGCAATTGAAGACTAGCGAAGGAAAAAAAAGAAAAGAAAGGACAGTAGTTATCAAATCACTGCCTTCCTCCAGAACAATGTGATAACAGTGCAAACGCAAAACAAGATTAATCACAAGAATCTGAGTTGTGGAAAGATGCTGTCCTAGCAAATTGATTTTTACTTAAAATGTCTGCGCGTGTTAGTGGGGGGCTCACCTGCCGAGATTAAACCTTAAAACACGAGCTTTCTCACAGCATTCAGTGGAAGCAACCGCTAGCTACAAGAAAAATTTAAAAGCTTTTTTTTTGGCTGAATGACGAGGCGAGTTTGAACACAGAGAACACAGAAAGACACATTTAAAATATTAACAGATCCCTTTATCGTGTGAGGATGTGCCGTACACCTGGAAGAATAAAACATAAAGCACATAAAGTTCAAAGCATCTAAAGTGCTGAGGGGTAAAACACAGCACATTAAATCACAGCATAGATCAACAAAAACATAGTCAAACAATGTGTTCAACCAAATGATCCAGTGCCTGCGTGTGTCTCACGGCCGTTCCTTCACGTCTTCACCCAATTGCCCAGTGTGTAGTGTGTGAAACAAAAGTCTGCAGTGCCAACAGAGAGCCTTGTGATGCCATTTTAATACATTTAAAACTTTAAAAATCCAAACAGAGGCTTTGAGAGTCCGAAGAAGCCCAGTCTGGGACTGTCTGATGATACAGGGGTAAAAGAAACAAAAAAAAAAACAGAGCAGACAGTGGTCGCTGTTGGTGGTTTAAAACAGTTAGTCAGGCTGTGTGTTTCTCCTGCCATCACCTAGAACAGCTGGATCATGGACTCCCGGGACTTCCCCACTCCAATCCATTTGACTGAGGAAACAAGAAGCAGGAGAAACAATCACCTACGGGTAAATATTGAAAATCTATCAATTCTGCTCATTAATCCCTGCATGCCCGGGTGTGTCTTCTTACCAGGCACTCCCACATACTCCTCAACAAAGCGAACATATTTCTGTGCGTTCTCCGGCAGCTCCCCGAAGCTTCTAGCGGCCGAGGTGTCGCTGTTCCAGCCGGGCAGCGTCTCATACTGAACCTCCACACGCTGCAGCACCTCCTGATTCGCTGGCACAAATCAATAATAATATCACACCATTAGTTTTACAGGAGGGAGCACTCAAAGGGTAACAGCAACAGATCGATGTGTTCCTGTCTAAAAATGGAGCTCTCTGTAAATAATCACATAGACTGGAAGAAGAGAAAAGGCTGTCAGATAATCGCCACTGAGGGCAGGTCTACTTTTTTTTATTTTATTGTCACCATCAGATTTAATCCTAATGTCAGAAGTCACATGGTGGGTGCACGTATCCGAATAAATTTTTTTCCCCTCATACCAGTACCTACCACTATACAGTCTACCTCTAACAAACAGGAAAAAAATTAATTAGCTTACATATTCAGACATTCTCTCACCTGGAAAGTGAGGTATAGTTTGGTTGTCGACTTTGTACCCTATGCCCACTTTGATCTCCTGGATAATGTCAAGTATGTCGAGTTTGGTGAGAGCTAAACTGAGAAGAAGAGAAGAGGGGCAGCTTTACAGCAACAACAGTACACATTTATGTTATTTATTTATTTTATTTTTTTTACACAAAAATCACTCAAAAATTTATCAAAAAGATAAAGCAAATCTGCCTTAAACAAAATATGGCAAAAAGGATTTAAAAAAAAAAGAATTATGAATTGAAACAAATTACATTTTTTATTAAATCATAGTTTCTGTCTTCCTAAAACTTATCTTTCAAATAAAACATTATATTAATAGTCTAAAAAACTTCTGTTTGTTTTTAATCCATATACGCTTTCACCAGAGCAGCTCCTTGTCTTCCTCTGATCCACAACCTCAGAAACACATGATAAAACAAAACATATAAAAGGCATCAGGTTAAATGAAGACCTGAAGTGTTATGGGTACAATAAACAAAGATATAGAAACTGTCTTCTATGGGGACACAACGACAGCTTAATGACATAATCTCGCCAACGTCTCCAGCCTGCCCTGGCTCCTTTTCATGCACAGCAGTAGCAGCTGTACTCTGAGGTTCTTGCTCTCTCTTAAAATATATCAGAAATAAAAGATTAAAGATTTATTTAAAAAATATAAACAAATCAAACTCACGCAGTGAAGCCATTAATCATATGTGCATATTTGATGAGCACCAGATCCAGCCAACCACACCGTCTTTTTCTGCCCGTGGTCACACCAACCTCTTTCCCTCGAGTCTGCAGTAGCTCTCCGATCTCCTAAATAAAACAAGAGTGCAAACTTGAATATTAGTTCTTATGCAAATTTTCTGTCCATGTTTGCAGTCACAGAAAACAAAAATACTGAGTCTCTAAATCTGCGTCGGCTTCAGTTGTGAGTAGGTGTCGGGTTATTGGTGGTAGTGTGGCAAAACTCCTCTAGGTGGTGCTGTCTCAAAAAGAAGCTACTCATTTGTAAACCGTATATTCAAGTGATTATGGCACATTTTAACCATGCAATACTGTCTGAGACAGTTAATTGTGTGATGTGTAGCTTAGAACACTTTTTTCTCTCCCAATATATTTTTAAAATCCTCATGTACAGTTGTGCACTTTAAAAATAAAACCTGATTTTGAACAAACTTTTATAGCCTTATACTTCATATCAGAGTGTGCTCCTACATTCTTCTGCTCTGAGGGGAAAGCACCGATGCCCACTCTTGTTGTGTACGCCTTGACGACCCCGTAAACCTCGCCAACGTTCTGAGGCGGCATGCCAAGGCCCGTGCACACCCCGCCCACCGTACAGTTGGACGACGTCACAAACGGATACGTTCCTGCAATGACACCAAAGGTGAAGGCGGGTCATACTTTGTTTTGTCACATCTCCTTCATTGGTGTGGAAAGAGGTCATGAGCAAGCTGGCATTGCAGGGTTTTTTTTTATCACCTGTCCTGATTTTGTTGTCTGATTAGGCCTGAGATCTGCTTCTGCCTTCAGTCACTGAGTCATACATGTACAAAGGTCTTTAGATTTGCTCAGTGATTTATAACAAACCTGAATACCAAGCTGTGATTGGTCTGGCTCGAGACCAGATGGCATGTACATAACAGAGCTACTTTAAAACAATCAGGAAAGTTTTCCTGGTCTGCTCTGTTGTCCGATTAGACCTAAGGTTGTCGCTGAAGGAGCAGATCTGACAGACCGACACGAACAGAGCAATGAATCAGAAAAATGACATGCTTGGAAAATTTTAAAAGCAAACAAGTGTTGGGATCCCAAAAACCAGGTGCTGGAGACTGCTGACATGGAGATAGCCCCGGAGTGAGGACAGACTGTTGTGTATTCAAACAACGGGTTTGGTGTCTAAACCATTGAGTGTGTCCCGTCAAAGTGCTCTTCTCGTAAATGTTAACACCCTGCATGCTCATCGAAATCGTGACATTTTCTTATCATGTATCGGTCCAGTCTGTCAGAAAGAGGATGGTTTTCGCTCTGACGCCACAGACGTTACAGGTATCGTCTTTGGATAATGGCATTGAACTGTAATTTCATCTACTTGCTGCTCTCAATAATGAGAGGTCTGTGCTCTTACAGTGACATATTACAGTTACATCTACTATATCATTACCTGAAAGGAAAAAATCCTCATACTTCAACTGTCCTCATAAGGTTTTAAAGAGTTACTCGAATTCTGATCTACTGACCGACAGACTGCTGACGCCTCTGTGCTCATGCACAAGTGATTGTTTTGAAGTTGTGAGTGTGCACGCCAAGCCCAGATGCCACAGCATGATAGTAACAATCGAACTTACCGTCGTGTCTACCCTGAGCTCCATGCAGGCTTTTGTAAAGAGCATCGCAAAGCTTTAAGTGTTTCTTGGCAACATCACCAGGTCACTGTGGGTGTACTAAATGGCACTTAGCAATCAGAAACAACATTTATTCTGACACTATAGGTTAGCACAAAGAAACAAAGAAGTTAAGAGTATTACCTGCACATGCAAACATTGATTTACTGACCAAAGTCTATGTCCAGCAGCGCTGCATTGGCTCCTTCCACCAGGATTTTCTTAGGAGGACCATGAAGAGCCTCGTACATGTAGTGTACACCGTCTCTCACCATGGGCTTGATCTGCTCAACATAGTCCTAAAAACGCACAAATAAATAAAAAACAAGGAGATCTGCAAAAAGGAGAGCAAAATATTTCCTTTTTTTTTAAATTTTTTTTTAGTTTGTTTGCTTTTTTACCTTTAATTTGAGCAGCTCTCCCTCTATGTCAATCTTTAGAGTGGGGTACATAGACTGGTATTGCTGGGCCAATACTTTGTACCTGCAACAATGAATGGTTTTCATCAATGCCTGCAGTCACTTTTCATTTTTATCCAGAACACTGGCTAATGACTTTTGACTGACAGGAGTGCGGTTTCACAGTCCGTTCCACCCCTGGTTCGTCACATACCATTTCAAAAACACTTAGATGGCGCTGGTGAAAACACTGGGAGCGAGGTTTCATAATGAGTCTTCACTAACCAATGAGTAACACGATTATGGTCTAAACCAGAGGAAGGCTAAATACAGCCTGGAGGAGAGATGGGAAACATCCAATAAATAAATAAATAATCTACATACATCTTAAAAACTGGTATTCTTTTGTCCAGCTTTCTCTGGAGCTCAAGTGACACTGGAAGCAACAAACAAACAAACAACAAGGCTACAACAGTTAGCAAACACCCAGACTCCTGCTGGTTATAGGCAAAAGTGATTCGGGCAGACAAGCACTGCATGTTGAGCCTTTATAGATTATAGGACCCTTCCACTGACAAAAAGTGTATTTTGAAATTCAGATCTGATATAATCCAGTGCCAGACAGACAGACCTTTCAGAGAACTGAGTGAAGTCTGCCAGCAAGTCACATATCCTGAGCCCGGAGCGTGCCGCCTTAGCCGAGTACACCGGACCGATCCCCTTTTTTGTCGTCCCCAGGCTGGGCGAGGCCGAGAGAGGAGGCAAGAAGAAGAAATGGGGAGGAAAAAAAAAAGCATTAACATGTGACCTCAATTTACAACATGAATGCTGAAACTCTAAAAACATATCACGTCATGCACACATATGAAACAGTAGTTGCTCAGTGGTTATTAGAGGAACAAGTTTAATAAACTGCTTTGGAGCCGCAGAGCTTCTATTAAAAAAAAAAAAGTAAGTAAGACATGAAAGACATTAGACCTGCCATGTGTGATTTAATATCATTAAAATTAATCCACCTTATAGTCATAGACTAGCAAAGTAGTTAAATGAAGTCAGATCTCATGATGTGGAAGCTTTTAAAAACAGATGTTTAACTGTCACTGAGCCATTTTCTTCTTCTCCACAGACTCCATCCCAAAAACATTTAAAACCCAGACAGAAAAAAAAATTTCTCACACTACAGTATCACAGTTTGACAAACTTTCCATACATTTACACACAAAAGCATCATGTACCTCTCAAAACTCGCCCTATTAAAATGGTGCAGCAAAAATTTTATCCACTCCATGTACATACAAATTACAGAACAGAAATACTTAAACATCCCCTAATGTTATTGAGTTTCATCACCAGTGTAACACATGCAGTATCCAGTAACAATATGTGTCAATGTGCATGAATGAAAAGCCAGCCATTTCTGCCAGCGGTGGAAGAAGGACAGAAGGAAAGATCTGCTGCACAAATTTGTTAATTTTTTTTAATCACATCTTTGCTTTATCTGAAATATCAAATCATTTAACATCATTAAAACAGTTGTTTAAGTAAAACTGGCATATGTTTTGAGGGGAAATCACACAAGTGAGAGCAAAGTCACACATCCACACTCACTAGCCACTTTGTTAGGTATACCTGTTCAATTGCTTATTAATGGACATATCTAATCAGCACACTATGGGCCCCTTAGTACCAACTGAGCATCATTTAAACACCACAGTCTACCTGCATATTCTTGACCACGTTCATCCCTTTACGACCACAATGTACCCATCTTCTGATGGCTGTTTCCAACACGATAACACGCCACGTCACAGCATTCACATCATCTCATCTTTTGGGATGTGGTGGAATGCAATATTTGCATCATGGATATGTAGCCAAGAAATCTGCAGCAACTGTGTGATGCCGTCATGAGTGTGTGATGAGGCAGTTCTGAAGGCAAAAAGGGATCTAACCCAGTACTAGCAAGGTGTTCCTAATAAAGTGGCTGTGACTGTAAACTCTGTGATAGGGTCCCCATGTAGACAACTTTTTGCAAGATGCTTTCCTGAGCTTACCAAATGTGTTCCAATGTAATGTTTTAAGTTTAAAGGTAATTGGCAACTGCAGCAGTGATAAACATGAAACAGTGGAATATAAAGTATTACATTTCAGTAGAATTCAATTGGATTTAGTTTAAGAATAACCCCAAAGTTTTAATTTAATACAGAATAGCACAGTTCAACTTTAAAATGAGGCAACAAAACTTAAAACATCATCAAACAAGTTCAAAATGAAATGTGTACAATATTTCTTTAAAATGAATGTTTGTTTCACTGGCAGATGACAGAGCTTACAGCAGTGCAAAGCTGCTGTTTGCCATTGTGAATCTGAAAGACATGTCCTCATAGTACATATTTTCTGATAGTTTTTGTTTTTTAATAAACTCTAGTTTTCAAATTTATTTAATTTACCTCAACCTTTTTACAACTACTTTGAGTCTTCTGTTTAGTTTTATAGTAGAATAATGTTGATAGGAAACTAAACATAAGTATAACTCATTATTTAAGCCAGCAAGACCTAAACAGAGAACTGAGAGTCACTAACTTAAATGTGCAGGTTTGCAACATTAGATCACGGGTACAACTCCTTTTTCTGGCTGCTGTGATATTCCATGACTCTGAATTGTGTTGTTTGGTTCTGTGATCATATTCTGCTCTGACTTTCAGCAGACCTTACACTACAGCATGCCTGCAGATGCTGGAAATCCACTAGCCTGACATCTCAATCTGCTGAAAGCTTATAATGACTCTGCCATTAAAGCCCATGCACTCTGTCTCTTTCAGAAACACGTGAGCTGGCTGGGAGTTTCGGACTGTGGCTGCTTTTAACAGGAGTATACCGGCTCTGAATTTAGCTTAGTGTCCGGAATGCCCCTGGGCTTGGCACAGCATTCCTCACACACACACACACACTACCCGGGCAAATACTGAATTAGGTGACTAAATATCTCATTTTACTACCTATTTTATTACTTGTGTCCTTGTTAAGAGTTTAGAAGTCAGATCCTCAGCAGGAGTCTGGTGCTTTACTCAGTCACTTGTTGAAGCTCTGTTACTCTGTCTCACTCTACAGAAACAGCACCTGCTCGAGGGCTGCTTCTCTCTGTCTGCCCTCCGACCTATCTGAGGACACTTTCAGGGAGGTGAAAGCTGAGATCATATGCACATGTGTCACTGTGGAAAGACATTCATGCACATATGCAAAGTGAAGATAAATAAATACCGTTTTCATATAAATCTTTTTAATAAATGAAATACACTGCTCAAAAAATAAAGGGAACCCTTAAACAACACAATATAACTCCAAGTAAATCAAACTTCTGTAAAATCAAACTGTCC
>JAMQGT020013041.1:0-46313 GCA_024447675.2 Pterophyllum scalare | reverse complement strand
CACTCTCCCTTCGTCCATTTCTCCTTTATGCCTCCTTTTCAGTTTTTTTTTTACATCTTACCTACTTCACTTTCTCCATGCACATTTAGCTCTAGTATTCACTCCATTCCTGGTTGCTCTTTCTCTAAGTGTAAAACAATCAGATTTGAGCTAATTCATACTACAGAACTGCTGTGTATTCATCTTTTTGCAATTTTCAACCTTCTTGTGTGTATTTCCCTCTTTTCTCTCACTGTTTTATTTCCGTCTACCTTCCCTTGTCTTCTTGTTTCACCATGGTCTTGCATGGCTGCTGGCTGGGCTTTTGAGTTTGCAGGTCCAAGTGAAGAGCAGCATGTTAGGATAATTATTCTGTTAGGATCTTAGCCATATTGACTAATGTTGTTGGTTTTTTGGTTTTTTTTTTTTTTGCTCCCTCTCAGTTTGTATTGTAACCAGGGAATGGGCCCATTAATTGCCCTGCTGATGGCTGTCATCATCCACACCCCTTTATGCCCGACACACAGAGGGTAGTGTGTGTGTGTCTGTGTGTCTCAGCGGGTGTCTGATGGGAGGGTGCTCAAGTGTGGAGGACTCATCATGGGTTATTAGGAGCATGCAGGGGTGCCATCAAGCGTGAGAGATAGAGGCAGCAAAGAAATGAAGAGAGAGAAAAATGGTTAAAAATGAATAATTTGTAAAGCAAACTATTGCTGGACCTAAAGTGTAGCTCTGATGGAGTAACTTTCTTCCCCACCTTCCCGCTTCTCAAGATTTTGTTTGTCATTTTGGATAAACATTTGTTGCAATGATTACAATATGTTGGCATAGGCACAGGTTAATTGAAATTCTGGTCAGGTCCTGAGCAGTTGGATGTCACAATTTTCATTTTGTCTCTGTAAATGAACATTTTAAAATATTTTCAATGAAGACAAATTTGACAAAGATACAACAAAATGTGGATTTGTAGCTTTAATTCAAATCCAACCAGTTTGACCCACAACAGCCAGGAACCTCCAGCAACCACTTGCCAACGGGTGAGGAACACACATTTTTCTCTACTGTCCAGATGTTCCCAGTAGGTCGCCAACCACACTCTAGGCCTGTGTGACTGAGGCTTAATTTGGACTGTGACTCCTGTTAGGCTGATCTAATGGTGTCCAAGAATAACATGGAGCTGAAAAGAACATAATCGCTCCCCTTTAAGAAAGTTCATAGGGTATTTTTTTGGTCATTTTCTATCTGTACTGTTAAACACTGTTATATGGATTTTGCAGTATTTTACTGAATCTAATCAGAAAGTACAGATGTATACATTTCATACTTTATCAGTAGTTATACCATAAAAAATCCTCAGCAATCTGGTTCTACTGGCAGCCGTACTTTCCCAAGCCATGACAAAACAAGTTAGAAAATAAAAACAAAACAAACAAAGTCCTCTGAGAACATGACAGTACCCTGAGCCTGGGTCTGGTTCGGTCAGTTGAGCCTGTTCAATGCAGTCTTTCATTTACCAGGTGACACCCCTCGAATTACACAGGTGGCAGTCAACAACCATTGTCACCAAAATTATCCCAAAGACGAGTTTATTTGTGAGAAACTCACAGTTCTCCATGTCATAGGTTCTTCTCAGCAGAAGATAAACATGGAAAAAAATGCACAAGGATGCAGCTTATCATCTGGGTCCTTGTGTTGAGAACACAGAGCCTCTGAGGCTCTCACCCCAGAGCCTGAAGCATCAGCTTCCACCATGAACTGCTGTGTGAGTATGGCTGGATGAGAAGTGCCGTGACAGTCCCGGTAGTGGCTTGCATACAATAAAGGATAGATTGGGATTTGCAGTTTCGTTCAATAGCCCTTTCTTTAAGCCATCTATTTATTCTAGAAGTCAGTCACTAAATCTTCAAAAAAATGGCAGATACGATCCCGGAGGCTAATTCATCTTTTAAATAATCACTTAAGGTATGATAGTATGCACCCTTCAGGGCCTTATCTCCCCAACCTTCGGAGCAGAACCCAAAACTCAACTGTTGAGACTCAGATGCTGACTGGTGTGCCTTGCCAATTCCTCAATGGCAGGGTAATCAAAGATGCCTTTGAATTTCTCAATAAAGTCTGTGTAGGCCTCTACCTTTTAACAAGGTTACAATATGTAAGGTTTTTGTGTAATCAATGGGAAAGACACAGGAGTGTTTATAATAACAGGGAGCATTGTAACAAAACTCCCCACAGTGACCCAACTCGCCCCCAAATGGGTCTGGAGATAGAGGCGTTGGGTTGTAGAGCAACGGTGATGGAGGGGACAGAAACTGGATGGGCGAGGCTTGGGCAATTTTGCATCAATTGACTATACCAGCTCACAGAATTGGTCCATACGTTGATGAACAACTTTTACCTGTTCGATTATGGTGGTTAGTATCTGATCGTGCTGTTCCAGTAAGTAACCTTATCGTTCTGTCATATGTAACACAGAGGTTGGACTCAACAACACTGACAGCGCTTTAAAGGATTATTATACAGGGAGTGAATGGGCTTGGGAAACCAGTGCGCAGCACGAGAATGGTATCTGTGAGAGAAGAAAGGCAAGGTTATTCCAGG
The DNA here is from genome assembly GCA_024447675.2 of Pterophyllum scalare. NCBI lineage: Eukaryota > Metazoa > Chordata > Actinopteri > Cichliformes > Cichlidae > Pterophyllum > Pterophyllum scalare. The sequence continues at coordinate 43,736 of JAMQGT020013041.1, read as the reverse complement.
CCAAGGACAGAATGCAAATATTTTCAGAGGTTGAGGGATTGAAGTTCCCTTTGATTGCTCAATCAGGTCCAGGTTTGTGTTGAGGGGAGAGTCTCTGGTTGGTGGGTGTAATCCAGCGGGTAAAGAGCTTGGACCGTGACAGTGTTAGGCAAACGATTTTGTGCTTTGGTCATGAGCTCATCCTTTGCTTCTGTGTACCCTTGTCTTCCCATCAATCTGGTACAAATTAATCGTAGTTTTAGCTTGTTCTAGATGTTTCTAGGAACGTGTAGTCTGGCCTCTACTTGTAGATTGCCTCTTGAGATAAATTTTCTATAAATATGTCCATAAAAGCATCTCTTGAATGTAGACTTTAGCAATAATAAGGAAATAAGAAAACAATTCTGCGATGCTCGGCTTGACTTGTGTCCTGTGTTCTTTTGGGCCTCTTGGTATTCCTGGACTAGTGAGTCCTTTATTCTTTATATAAAATTAATAAAGTGAGTCCTTTATTCTTTATATAAAATTAATAAAGTTTCGTCTATCTCTTTGAGCGGTCAGTCTTCTTTCCTTGCATCAAGACATCTTTGGATGCATAGTAAGAGTTCCCATGAAAAGAAACTTAAGGCAAAATGAACTCCTTAATCTGTAATGGAAAAAAAACACATGGCCATCAAACTGCTTATCAGTTATTTGTCTGATCAGGTTTAAGCCTGTGAAAATGGAGAAACTGTAAAAATTAATTAAAACGCTAATTAGCGGTTAAAAATCTTTTTTCATTAAAACCAAATAATACACTTAGATTACACCCAGTGTGGACAGTGTGGACACTGAACACGAGGCAAATTTTAAAAACAAGTAGTCAAAATTGAATTAGCAAAAGGCACGATATTCAAGGGTTTTGTCTTTTGTGCAAGTCAAGCTCTCGAGATCCTTCACATACTTCGGATTTGTAGTATCTTTTGTCACACCTTTAAAAAACCATACCACAGTTTGTGTTCTAGACTTTTTGTTTTAAATGCCTTGTGCTCTATCCCAAGTTAAGCTGACTCACCATGGCAAAGTAATTTTCTCAGGCATTAGAAAGCTTGTCAAAGCACAGAAAACATTATCCAACTATTTTTGCTGCTTCGGCTTGGTTAGGGGGACAGAAAAAAATTGCTGTACATAGATAACGTGAGATGAACAAGCGGCATCATTGCATTAGTAATGGATTTGAAATGGGTAGATCATTACACACATACACACGCGCGCACACGCACACATGCAATATGGTATACACACTGGTCGCTGTCATTGGCCACTGTTAATTTCCTGCGACGCACATCACAGCACATGAAGACAGATAAGGATAAAGGATAAGAATCTAGACAGCCTTGTACGCCATGATTAATTTATTTCATATTCTGCTTGCCTAGAATAAATGTGCAGTTAATATTTAATATTCCTATGCCTTTTCTCATGATTGCAACATGATTATGAGGGAGGCATATAGTGGGTGTGCATGTTTGGGGGGGTGAGAAAGAGACAGTGTGAAGGAGACAGCATGAAATCATACGTTCTGTGAATCACATTGTTAATACTCTTTGTGCCTGTGCAGTGTTGCTAATGTGATGTTTAAGTAATTGAAATTGAAAACAAAATTAGATTGAAAGAGACAATTAAATGAGAACAGGAGATGACTGGAGTAGAAGACTCAGAGGAGAGAGAGAATCACGGCATTACCATATGTAGTTCAGTGTGGGGGAGGAAACAAGTCCTGACACAGTTTTTTTGTTTGTGCATCTAAACAGCACAAGAATAAACAGAATGAGCCTCTATATTTGTTTTTTAAGCTTTTTTAGGCTCTCAGCACAACAGTAACTATATAATGTTGTATCGGATCCTGTGCATTACTCTTTTGGCCTGGATAACAGGCTGAGTGCATACATGCACAGGGAGAAAGAGAGTGAGTTAAAGATTTCATATAAATTAATAATACCACCCTTGAAATTATATTATTGTTCATAATTGGAGCCTTAAATAAGCCTGCTGAGAGGTCATTGTGTATTAATAGTGTGATTTGCCAGATTCACACAGCAATTGAAGACTCTGAGAAAGCTTCATGATACTATACTAAAATTATAAGATGGAACTCCCACACATGCTTTGCTGCCTCCCTTTGAAAGCTTATGTAGTAATTATACTTCTGTTAATATACATGCAAATGTCCCCACAGATTAATGCAGAGAAGGGTTTTATGGTCACGAAGTCAGCAGGTTGCATGTGGCCCTGCATGTCAAAAACAAGCTTACTGGTTGACCCATCCTCCCTTTGTGAGGCAAGTTTGAATGGAAACTCTTGGTCTAAACTAAAACCATTAACCTGTGCTTCAAAATCCCTGCATTGCACTTGTAATCATATTGGATCTCAGGATTAAAAAAGAGGCATATTCCTGTATGACAACAAATAGTCTTTTTACTGCAGACAAAGATGCATGTTCCTGCTTTTTTTTTCACTTTACATGCTCTCGTCATGTGGTTGCAGAAGTAGTATAGCAAGTGACGATAATAGGAAGTAAGAGCCATAGGCTGACTGAAAAAGTTAATTAGAGGCCAGTACAGTCATGCCCACCTTCTGACCCACTTCCACCCCTCCCACCATCTCCATCTGCTTCTGTCATTCACGTTCCCACGACTGCTAATGAGCGTATTCTGAGGCATACATTATGTCTGCAGCTGTACCTTTTTCCCGGCTTCGTGTAGCTCATCTGTTTTTCTCCATCAGAAAGAGAGAGCTATTCGTTCCCACCATGTCTCCAATTAGAATCCCCTCTATTCATGTTTCTATCATTTCTCCCTCTTCTCGCTATCCTCTTGTTTCTCTCATCTGCCGGTGTTGGAAGCAGGTTGTAAAACAGCGTGCCTTATCCAAATGGAGACGAACCCTGCGGTCACTGTAGTTTTGTTACTGAGGCAGAGTCACATTATTCTCTTTAGTCTGTCTGTGTGTATGCTTATGTGTGTATGTGTGTTTTGAGGTTGTGCGTGACATTAGCCTTGCAGTCACAGGTAATGATCTCATATCCCCGCTGGTGACTGGAGGCACACAAGGAGAATTATACACACACACACTGTTAAAAGGAAAGATGGGGAGAAGAGATTGGTATTGTAATGGTACTCTAATGGGTTACCTGACAAGTGCTTTTTCTTAATGTTATATTCCTCTCTCCCCCACTCCCTTTCTCTCCCTCATCTTCTACAGGTGCATTTTCCCTCTTTGAGGAGCAGTGATATGGACACCAGGTGTGGTGACGCTGAGGTATGCATTCAGTTCTGATAGCACACACACTTATGCTTGTGTGCTTTTAACACATTATGAGAGATGCGGCCCTCACATCTTATTTGTTCAGTTCTACCTTTTTATTCAGATAGTTAATCAAAGATGTGACTCTTTGAGAGGGCGCTATTTACTGTGTAATACACTTTAGCATTTGTGTGAATGCACAGGCCTGTGTGGAGCACTCTGTGAGAAGTGTGTCCTGTGCGCATACAATGCTTTAGTGCAGTTCATTATTGCATTGCATTTCATTTTAGTACAAAACTTATATTTTTTGTAAGTTGTCAGTGATGATGGAAAATGTCTATGATTAAGAGAACAATTAAAATGAAGTAAATTCACAATAAATGCCTTACACAAATCAGTACATTAAAAATTGCCAATGAAGCATCAGACATCCGTCGATGGTGTTGTCTGGGCTAAATCTGGTTTGTCACTCAGCCCTTAAAAAGATGTCCCTTTGTGTTTAAATGTGGGAGAAAAATGAACATGAGGCATTTTTACCTATAAATTTATGTCAGCCTGCAGCAATTTTCTGTCGATTATAGATTCAAAAGATGCCTAAATGGTACAAAGCTATCACTAATGAGTAAACCTTGGTTTCAAAAGGGAAAGTTTACTAAACTTGGCACAAAAAGTAAGGAACTTTGTGTTTGGGCAGTTATTTCTTTGTTGTTGCTTCTTGGCAATGGATCTTATACAGCTGGAAAGCCTGTTTATTTCCCCTTGAAATGGTGCCACATTCGTCAAGAAAATGCATTCTGTGGGTTGAGCAGCAGTGCCGATATTTGCTGATGCACCTGAGATATCGGAAGCTCCAAACAAGTTCAGTTTGCAGAATCACAGCTGTTAGGTGTTCGCAGAGAAGATCTGGTTTGTCATGGGCACAGCAGCACATACTCGACTCCGCTGCTCAACCCACAGATACACTCTGCTACAATGAATGGATAGCTGACCCAACACAAATTTAGATCTACAGATCACAGATAGCTGTGTTGTTCTTTTCTTTTCTTTTCTTTTCTTTTCTTTCCTTTCCTTTCCTTTCTTTTCCTTTTTTTTTTCTTTTTTTTTACATTTAACTGGTATTTTGTTTGGTTGTAAAATGGTTTTGATCAATCCAGGTACACATACAAATATTACTAGATGGCAGCTTATTTTTTTTTAAAATTGAAAAACACATTTATGTCATTTATATACATCTACATTTATATCACTCCCTCACTGAGTATTGCATGGTGAGCGTATTTGCAGTATTGTTCCCACATGCTAAGGTGGAACAGTGGTTCACTGGGACCCAGAAAAGTGAAAGGGGACGAGGCATCTCTGTTGTCTTTTCAGTGAACTTTGCTGGGTTGGTGGTGACAAATTCCCAAAGATCTGTCTCTGCAGAAAACAAAAGAAGAAGGCACCTTTTGCAAAAATAAATAAATAATAACAATAACCACCCCCCCCTCCAAAAACAACAACAAACAAACAAAATACCCCCCATCCCCTAATACCCCCACTAGTTTCATATCTGAGCCTACTTTTAAAAAAATCAGTTCTGCATGGTAACATTAAACCTAATATTCACCCAAGCTGTTCAGCTGATTCTGAAGAATATTGTTCCAATTTGACAAATGAAACTTGCTGTTAGATTTAACAGTTCTTTTTGAATCCACCTCCTATCAGATCAGATAGACTTTTTTTCTCGTCTTGAAGCCTCTCGCACCCCTCAGATGCACAATGATGCCCTTATATTCCTGGCTCTCTATTTTTCTATTTATACCCACTGAGATGAGCAGTGAGCCCCAGGCATCCCTCACGCACTAACCAAAGTACACGTTGAGTCACACTGGCACACAAACACAATTTCTCCCTCAAACACAAGTATACACGTGTTGTGAGTTAAAGTTGAGGTGGAGGTTACAGGGTTTCATCAGCTGTGTATCTGGCCATATCTACTAATGTAATGCAGTTAGCAATGGTGTGAAGCCTCAGAAAACACAGAGGACTGGAGTTCCTGCTGTGTCCTAGCTTTCAGCATTGTGCTTCACAGCACTAAAGAGAGAAGCCAAAAACCAATACCGTTTTCTATTCTGCAATTTTTTTAAACCTACCTAAGTTTGTATAAAAGAATTGTTATAAAAAGGAGACAAGGCAGTCCTGGCAGAGCCAGCAATAGACATAATCCTGAAACAACTTTGTGACAGCAGTGAAAGCAGATACCAAACCATGATATTTGTTATTTTTTTTAATTCAAGTGCATAACTAAATGTTATATTAATCTATAGTCACTTGATATTTTTCCTGAATCACTGACACAGAAAAAAGAGTGAGAAGGACACAGTTAGGTTAATACCGATGTTATAAAGGAAATCTGTTAAAGTGTCTTTTAAGGCTGTAATTTACTCCAGTAATCAAAAACCAATTAGCAGCAAGCCATTAACCTGTTTTTTTTTTTTGGTGGCCTCAACTCAAAGGTGTATTTATCACATTAAATACATGTCTGCATTTTACATCTGCATATGTGCAGACATACTATAAAGGCTAGCAAACACAGAAGAAAAGAAATAAACCAGGAGTACCACTGCGTAACTGAACCAGTAAAAAATGAATGAAGACAACATCTATGAGAATCAGCCTATTTTGCATTATTTACAATGCTGTGAATGCACTATAAATATAAAATAAACTATGTCAGCTTGACTTGTTCCACCTCCCAGTACTACCATCAGCTCCAGTCTCTTACCCTAACTTCACCTGTTATTATACTCACCCTAACAAGTGAGTATCATAACTCCTCAGTACAGTGTGGGGTTGCAGTTGGAACCTAGCCTCTGTACTGTAGACTGTTGTGTTCCTTGAGCTGCTACTGAGCAGTTTTCACACAGCGCTGGGAAGCTGCTTACCATCAGGGAGTGGTACCGCTTTGGTCGGTGTACTTGTTCTGCAATAATATTTAGGTAGTTGGTATATATGAGAGTATGTCCATATGGATGCTAGAACCCAATGTTTCCTATTAGAACATTACATCCTGACAAGATGATCAATGTTATTTATTTAATCTGCCAGTGGTTTTAATGTTGTAGCTGATCCTTGAAGAAAGGATAGGTTGTTCTAAATAATGTAACTGATAGATGGATAAATGTTTCTATGATTGTAGAGGTTTCAAATTTAAATTCATTTAGTCTGTGGTATTTTTATAGTCTTTGATACTTTTGTACAATAAACTGGTTTCAGTTTTATTACAAGTTTGTCAATCAGTTCTGGTATTCTATGATATAGTTTACAGATATTGAACACTTTCATGAATTAGAAATACCACACCAAAGAACAGAGAGAGGCTGTGTAACATAGATTCCTCTGAGGTGAGGATGGTATGTAGGTTGATGAGAGAAGGCTATTCTAAGATTCCTCAGCAAAGCAATGCTCAATGCTATATGCCCAAACAATCCTGATGTCTATAGTACAGAGACTGTTGAATCCGTTGGATAATCTATCTTCTTTAATTGCACAGTGTCAAGTGTGTCCCTAACTAAAGTTATCCTGTGTGTGTGTGTGTGTGTGTGTGTGTGTGTGTGTGTGTGTGTGTGTGTGTGTGTGTGTGTTCTTAATAAGTTTTCCTTAGGGACTCTTCCCAACAAGGATTACCCTGCTGTTTTAGTGCTCAGAACCTTTATTACACCCTCTAATCATCCACTGCTAGCTTCAAGTTGCTCCGTAGTTCCCTTGATCTATTGAAACTTCTTCACCATGGATTCTCTGCACTAAATCAAATACTGTATCAATGAAGTTGATGTAGTCACTGTGACATTATCCACTGGTTTTTAGACTATCATTTTAAGGCCTCTGCATTTTGGCCTTTGCCATGTTGCTGTTTTGGTGCCAATAAATGACCATGTTTGGTGAGCTGTTGAGTGGTTATCTCACTAAGAACCACAAACTCTCTTTTTGTGGTTAAAACACATTTCCAGCACAGAACGGTTAGCATAGCAAATACCAAGCTATCAAATAACAGACGTGCTAGCTTGCTTGGTTATGAAGGTGAATCCATAATTCATGTTAAGTGTAATATTAACAAGGATTTTAATTTTGGCTAGCTAAAAAAAAGACGTAACAGCTAATAAGTGAAGTAGAATAAGTGAAGATGTTTTCATGTGACCAAAATTAACTTTTATTATCTACCAACAACGTGTGAGAGGGTCAAAGTCCAAAGGTTTTACCTTTTTAAATTTGTACAGTTCCATAAATACACATTACTACACCTCCTAATTAACAAGTCACCAATGCAGGTTTTGCATGTTCTAAAGCATACCCCGCTTCATCTTCTGTTTAACTCTGAATGAGACCATGACTTACAAAATGAACATCATGTTGTTTTTAAGAAGACTAGAAATTATCAGTTGAAAACATGAATACATCAGAAAAATGTTTACTGAGGTCATCACGTCTATAGTATTGCAATTCTTATGTGGTGTCAAATAAGCAAGTTCTGTCCAGAGGCCTTTAGAATGTCAGTGAGATTCAGTAACTTAAAACAATGACTGGAGAAATAACCGCTGAAGGCGTGAAGTGGGAGGGTCCTGAGTTACTTTTCTCAACTTGCTTCCGATTGAAGCATCTGCCAATGAGAGTGAAGGATACTGCTGATTGTCATATGAGAGGTAGGTAAATGCATTGGAAGGTTACATTGGAAGGCTAGGCAACTACAGCCCAGAGTTTCCGCTAACAATGGGAAGGCGATTTTAGCACCTTATCCATTCCAAAACCAGTTTTAATGTGTGTTTAATGTGTTTAATGGATCATTGTCCTGTAGGAACGCCCAATTTTGTCCAAGTTTCAACCATTTAGCTGTTGATTTGAGGTGAAGCTTAAGAATTTGGAAGTAGACCTCCATTTTTCCATCCACTTTGTGCAATGTACCAGTACAACTGGCAGCAAAATAGCTGCAGAGCATGATGCTACCACACCATGCTTCACAGCTGGTACAGTGTTCTTAGGTTTGAAAGCCTCCCTTTTACTCCTCCAAACATATATTTTGCTGTTGTGGCCAGATAGCTCAATCTTTGTCTTGTCCAACCATAAAACTTTTCTCCAGAAGACATTTGACTTGTCCATATGGGCAGCTGCAAATTCCAATCAAGCTTGTAGGTGTCGCTCTTTGGAGCAGGGTCTTCTTTCTTGGTTGGCACCCTCTCAGTCAATGGCAATGCAAAACTGGCTTCACTGTGGACAGTGATGCTCTTCTCATCTGAGGGTGACAGTCTAGGTCTTCTCCCAAACCTTGGCAAAGTGGTGACACATCCGAATAACTTGTACTTATGTACAATTGCTTAAACGGATGATCTTGAAACCTGCAGTTGTTTAGAAATGGTTCCAACAGACCTTCCCAACTTCTTAGATATTAGATCACTGCGTTCCTTGGACTTTCCTATTGTTCTTAGTATTGGTCAGTCCAGTGAGGCTGTCAAACAATTTCATTTTTATGCCGGCAGAGAGAAACTACCATTTGTAGTCAGTCATGATCACTAATGAGAAGTTAATGGGCCTTGGCCTTGTCAAATTAAGGCATTGTAGAATCTTCAGCACTACTTATTAAGAAAAGATTTAGTGATTTAGTATTGATTTAGTATATATTTGAGCCTGTATGTGTCATTTTGACTGTGGATTAGAGAAAATCCAAAATAAATTTAAACTTTTACACCTAAGTCTTGTTTTTTTAAAGTCATTAAATGTGTATGCTGTATAATCATTAAAAACCCCAAATTACCATGACAGTCATGCTCATTCTGAGTGTAACCTTCCACAGCATGTCCACAACTGTAGACATGTTGTGCACCAATCACATATCAATTTAGACATGGCACAAAAAAATAAATGACTAAATTCTGCTTATCAAATAAGACATTAAAAAACAACATCTACAAATGTCCTTACATTCTGCTTTTGTGTGTGCGTTTATTAGTAAAATGCTGAGATTGCAGACAGCAGTAGACAAATTGCTAGGGTGGGAGGATGTTTAACTAGCAGGTGCTTAATATGTTTAATCATTTTGTTCCATATTTTGTTAGGAAAAAAAGTGTTTTTCTTGAGTAATTTTCATTAAATGCATAAACAGAAAAATAAAGTCGCAAAATAGTCTACAAAAATGTGATGAAAATTAAAGCTTCACTGACAACTTAATTCACAGACCAAAAACATCAGCTCATGCTAATGTTGCTGGTAATGTTATCACTGCTGCGCCTGTCACTTAAGACCCTGTTAATCTTTTCCTGCTAATAACCTTCTTTAATTACTTCTCAGACCCAAATTATGTTCCTATTATGATACATATATACATCCACATAACATTTATGCATGGGGGTCCATGTATTTCTGTGTTTGTTTTCTCATTTTTTGAAAACTATTACCTTTTTTTTTTTGTTAGACACACTTGGAAAACAGCAGAACCTGCTACAAGCACATCTGGTGGCAGGAGGCTGTTGGGCATTTGAGCTATGTAAAACTGGTGAATTGGGATCAATAAAGCATCACATTAGTATCACAGATAATCTGAAAATCTACTGGTTTAGGGTGTCTAGACTGAGAGTACAATGAGTTCAGGCTGGTGGTAGGGCTCAAAGCTGTCGTCACAGAGAGATGAGATATCCCCCCCCCCGCGCTCTGTTCTAAGTAGAAAGAGTGTCTATGAGTGCATATTCCCATGTCTTCATATGCAAATGTATTAATGAAACATGATGAAATATGGTGGATCCTCCCAGAGGCAGAAGCCCTCAAAGTTACACATCCCGATAAAAGCACAAACATGTGTGACATTTCTGCAATGTAGAATTTTTTGCAAATGTATTAAAAAAAGAAAAACTCTAATATCACATGGTGCTGTGACGCTCATATTTAACTCCCATGCTGTCCATCTCTTCTGATCCTCCTTGAGATGGTTCTACTCCTTCATTGGAGTCCAGTTGTGTTTAATTAAACTGATTGGACTTGATTAGGAAAGGCACACACCTGTCTATATAAGACCTCACAGTGCACGTCAGAGCAAATGAGAATCATGAGGTTGAAGGAACTGCCCAAGGAGCTCAGAGACAGAATTGTGGCAAGGCACAGATCTGTCCAAGGTTACAAAAGAATTTCTGCAGCACTCAAGGTTCCTAAGAGCACAGTGGCCTCCATAATCCTTAAATGGAAGAAGTTTGGGACGACCGGAACTCTTCCTAGACCTGGCCGTCCAGCCAAACTGAGCAATCGTGGGAGAAGAGCCTTGGTGAGAGAGGTAAAGAAGAACCCAAAGATCACTGTGGCTGAGCTCCAGAGATGCAGTAGGGAGATGGGAGAAAGTTCCACAAAGGCAACTATCACTGCAGCCCTCCACCAGTCAGGGCTTTATGGCAGAGTGGCCCGATGGAAGCCTCTCCTCAGTGCAAGACATATGAAAGCCCGCATAGAGTTTGCCAAAAAACACATGAAGGACTCCCAGACTATGAGAAATAAGATTCTCTGGTCTGATGAGACGAAGACTGAACTTTTTGGCATTAATTCTAAGCGGTACGTGTGGAGAAAACCAGGCACTGCTCATCACCTGCCCAATACAATCCCAACAGTGAAACATGGTGGTGGCAGCATCATGCTATGGGGGTGTTTTTCAGCTGCAGGGACAGGACGACTGGTTGCAATTGAAGGAAAGATGAATGCGGCCAAGTACAGAGATATTCTGGAAGAAAACCTCTTCCAGAGTGCTCAGGACCTCAGACTGGGCCGAAGGTTCACCTTCCACCAAGACAATGACCCTAAGCACACAGCTAAAATAACAAAGGAGTGGCTTCAGAACAACTCTGAGTGCTGAGTGTACATTAATGAGAAATAAAATTAACTTTTTTCATTCTAGCAAATGGCTGCAATGAAACAAAGAGTGAAAAATTTAAAGGGGTCTGAATGACTTTCCGTACCCACTGTATAACAACTATAAGAATCAGTGACCATTCTTCCAGAAGTGCATTTGTGAGGTCAGGCACTGATGTTGGACGAGAAGGCCTGGCTCGCAGTCTCCACTCTAATTCATCTTAAAGGTGTTCTGTTGGGTTGAGGTCAGGACTCCAGTCAAGTTCTTCCACACCAAACTTGCTCATCCAGGTCTTTATGGTCCTTACTTTGTGCACTGGTGCGCAGTCATGTTGGAACTGTTGCCACAAAGTTGGGAGCATGAAATTGTCCAAAATGGCTTAGTATGCTGAAACATTAAGAGTTCCTTTCACTGGAACTAAGGGGCCGAGCCCAACTCCTGAAAAACAACCCCACACCATAACCCCCCTCCAACAAACTTTACACGTGGCACAATGCAGTCAGGCAAGTACCGTTCTCCTGGTAACTGCCAAACCCAGACTTGTCACTCAGATTGTCAAATGGAGAAGCATGATTCGTAACTCCAGCGATGACGTCTCTACTGTCCTAGAGTCCAGCTGCGACGTGCTTTACTCTGCTGCATCCAGCGCTTTGCATTGCGCTTTGTGAAGTAAGGCTTGGATGCAGCTGCTCAGCCATGGAAATCCATTCCATGAAGCTCTTTACACATTGTTCCTGAGCGTTTGGAGGTCTGTAGCAATTTACTCTGCAGAAGGTTGTTGACCTCTGCACACTAAATGCCTCAACATCGGCTGACATGGCTCTGTCAGTTTACATAGCCTGCCACTTTGTAGCTGAGTTGCTGGATTTGTTGCACAGGTGGCATCCTATCACTGTCATGGTCATGTGCTGTGGACTCAAAGCAGATGCAGAGAGATGGGTTAAGTGCAAGGCTTTATTTACAGTGAGGAAAGGGAGATGGGCAGGTGGGCTTGGAATGGAGGTGGAAAGGGACTCCTGCGGTGGAGAGGTGAGCTTGGCAGAGTGGTGGAGGAGGTGAATAGGGCTCCAGGGGTGGTGTGGAGAGCAGGCAGAGTGGTGGGCATTGGAGGTGAGACTGGGCTTGGGGGTCTCCAGAAAACACAGGGCTCCGGGCTTGGCGGCTGACTCCCGACTCCAGGACAGGCTTGCTAAAAGCCTCCACTCAACGGAGAATCTGGACACAAAGAAGACACACGTAAGACAAGGCGGAGGGAAACAACAGAGACTCACGTGAGGTGGCCGAAACTAATGACGGGTGAAAGCCTTCTGCCAGCTTAAGAAGGGCAGGATGATGAGCCGATCAGAAACAGGTGTGGAAATAGCTTCTACGATGGCCGGCCCAGGAGGGAGGAGACTCACAAAATCACAGCTCCAGAGAGACGCGCCCACCAACATACACACGCACCCACACACACCAGAGAGAGCAAAAGAAAAACACACACAACCCCAAAAACTCCACAAACTACCTAGGGACCATGACAATCACGGTACCACACTGGAAGTCGCTGAGCTCCTGAGAGCGACCCATTTTTCACAAATGCTTGTAGAAGCAGTCTGCATGCGTAGGTGCTTGATTTTTATACACTCGTGGCCATGGAAGTGATTGGAACACTCCACATATATATATATATATATATATATATATATATATATATATATATATATATATATATATATATATATATATATATATATATATATATATATATATATATATATATATATATATATATATATATATATATATATATATATATATATATATATATATGGAAATGCCAACACAAGCTGATCTACTTTCCATCTCTAAAACCCATCTCTCCTTGTCTCCACATGCACTTTTCCTCTCTTCACATCTGTCAGGCACTTGATATCCTGATACATCTGAGTTTTTGAAGAGTGGCATGCTTTGATAGCTGCAGTTGAGCTGTGATATTTCATCTTCAGAAGAGGGTCCAATGTCATAGCCCCATGCTATCAACCTCTGCTATCCTTCTCACTTTTTAGTTCCTTCTTTCTGACACACTTACACACACACACACAAAACCCTGGTGTTGTGGCTAAATAAGTGGTACAGGAGACAGGTCATTGTATACTTGTGTGTGCATTTGGGTCATAGTTAATCTCATTATTGTCTAGATGGGTCTCTCAAATTCACCTCCAGACATATTGATGCCTTGGCAGAGGAGACTGTGTCATTTACGGGTGTCAACTGATTTTAGCACATTTTTTATAATGTCATGTGACCACAGTAGGCATATTTGAATGTAGCATAGAGGAACAAGAATTTGAACACCTGGCTACAGTTGGATCTTTAACAAGGTGAAACAACTTGTGTTGGACCTGCACACAAATAATGACTCAGCTTCTGTCCTGTGGGGGCTGCTTTATTCTAGCTGGATGGTGGTGTATCTGCTTCTGACAGCACCAATCCAGAAATGGCACACACTTCATTTAATGTTTACAATTAGAAACCAAAACCAAAAAACCCCAAAAAACTGTTTTATAGATGAGTTATTGTTCACTGTGCACAAAAATCTTGAGAAATTAGTCACTGCTTGCAAGATCTTTCATGCATTAGTGTTTGTTTCCTTCATTTCCTACTTAACTATATGCTCTTCTTTGGCCCCGAGTTAAAAGGATATTGGCATACAAATATATGTCATGAAAACTATATAAAGGACGATGTCTTAAAAACTAAAATCCTTCTCCATTTTACATATATGTGGTCCTGTTGTTGTCAGTGTGTAAATTCAAGTGTTGTAGCTGTTACATAGCACTCATGCTATTTGTTATTACCATGCAGCATTCTGTTGCACTTAGAGCACTGCATGTGACTGCACATCACTGTGTTGCATGTGCGGTGTGATCCGCAGGCAGATTCATCCCCTTAAATCCTTTCCCCATCCTGAAGAGGATGTGATATTATGATAAAACTCATGGCTTCGAATGCCATTAATTCCGAAGATGACTGAAACATATAAACTTTCAACAAAGCATTTAGATTGCTATGATACATATGCATGCATGCTTTGGAATCCTAGATCTGGTTAAATGCAATACCACCAATCTGTCTGCCCTGTGAATGTTTCTGTTAGCTCACACAAGCACTTTAGACATCTTTTCTGCCACTTTGCGAAGATACAGTGTATTAACCTTTATACTGTAAATATTTTTTCACTTCATAGCTCATCATATCTCTGTTGAGACACTGGCTTGACTTTGAGTTCTGTGCAAAAATTTTCCCAGTCATATGTACAGATTATGTTTAACCCTGAATCTGATGTGTAAGAATTTTGAAAATAGTAGGAGGTCAACATGTTAGCCTTAAGGTTCTACCCAAGCTTTTGCTGAACTGATTGACCATAGTCCTACTGTACTGTGCAGCATTTACATCAGTGCAGAGCTACGCTCAAGCAATTAAATAGCCGCTTTTGTTGCCTTTAACGAGTTTGACCCATTTTACTGATAATACGCACAAATTTCCATTCTTTCTCCTCTTTTTTTTGTTCTCTGTCCCTATTTTTCTTTTTTCATCTCATATCTTCCCCTCTGTCCCCTTGCTGAGTATGTGTGAATTAGAAAAAAAACCATAATCCTGTGAAAAAAATATTCTTTTTGAAGAGTACACAGGAGCTGACCATCAGATCATATCCATCTGGACATTCCCATGGATTACCCTAAAATGTGTCTGCAGAAAAGGGTGTGTATGTGTGTTTGTGTGTGAGTGTGTGACAGGTGTTAGAGGAGAGAAGAGAGAAAGCTGTCTACTGGCTTAGCCACATCCAGTGCTTAGCAATAGCAGGGTACAGCAAGCTCATTTAATTTAGAATACAAAATATGAGTAACTGTCTTAAGTTAGTCAGAGACCCCTCCTCCACTATGTTAAGAAAACAGATTGCACCAATTTTTTCTTTTTAAAAGTGCCTTTTCATGATTTTGTGCATGACAGCTTCATGCATTTTGCTGCACTGTACATTTACATCTTCACCTTTCCGCACTTCTGTAGTTATCAAAATATTTATCATTAGCTGGCAATGACGAGTGCTTGAGAAATCTTTTAGAATCATTTCTTCAGTAAAAGTAGCAACATTTCACTACACATAAAACTGTATTACTGGCATAAATAAATACTGTACATAAATTAACAAAAGTGAAAATACTTATTTTGCAGCTCAGTGTGTGATGAGTTTGAAAAATGAAGCCAGTGAGGAGGTACCTTAAACCTGTGTTCTGTTTAATGACCAGTAGGGACGTTTTCTTAATTTATTTTAAGACGATTATTTTCAAGGCAGCAAAATGAAAACCAAATCTCTGATGGAACTATTCACTTTAGTTCTCATCTTATCTGCCAGTTTTTATATGAACTAGATATGATGGAAGTGCCAAATAAAACATCACCATCAGATCAACTCATTTTGGTATCAGTGCTGTGCATATTTCCAAGTGTTTTAAATATGTTACTTACTTTGAGCAATCTGACTCAATACATTACAGATAGCATGTAAAGGAATGTATTCTTTAATATGTCGTGAAATGCATTTTAAAGTCACACTCCCAACATTTCCCACACGAGGAAATTATCTGTTCAACCAAGCTGAGACAGACAGACAGAGACTGAGAGCACAGAAAGGTAAGTGAGAGAAGCAGATACTGAGGGAGGGAGATATGGTAAAAAGGGCAGAGATACTGAAGTGTGGGAAGGAGATAGAGAGGAGGGCTCTGCATAGATAGAGTGAGTAAACTACAGCTACTGCAGGGAAGGAAAAGATGACGGTAGGGGAGCGTGGTGAGGCATTGCATGAGGTTATGTGATGGGGTGAAAAGTTTATGGGGAAATGTGAGGTGAAGGAGCAGCATTTATTATTTAAATGAGGTTTAAATACACAGGAGTAGATTTTTGACTAATATGAATATGTGCCTGTGAACCTCCATGAAAGCTGCTTTTTGTAACCACAAAGCTTGCCCAGTATTGAGTCAGTCAGGATCACCTCATCACTCATGGTCAAATGTCAGTATCTCCTCTATGTACCTTTCTGGCTTGGAAATCTGAGCAGTGGTGACAAAAACAAAATGATGGACTGATAGTAGTGAGACAAAAACAAATCAAAACACAGGGGGCTGTGTTGATGGGGATGTGTTGTTTGAGGTGCCTGTCAGATGATGTAATATGATTGACTTCCCTTTTAGAAGCTAAGACTCGCACGGTGGCTATGAAAAAAGGCTTTAACAACTCTGGACCAAGGTAACATTGATATTTCATGACAATAACTACAAACAGAATCCACTTTACACAGTATTCTGCTAGGAATATGCATTTTGACATATTCATGTTTTGTTTTTTTTCCAGGTGGCTTTTCTCTTAGCATAACATCTGTACCAATGTGCTGGCCTCATTAAAATGATTAAGCTCTCCTTCTTTTTTTTTCACACAATGCTAGTGTGAGTCTGAAGACAGCTTAAATAATGGCTTTAGATATGGAAGTTGTTATAATCCAGTCCTTTTTATTGATGTGACAAATTGTGCTCTGTATTTCTTCACTTTTTCACACAGACACAAAAATATTAGAAAATATTTTTCTTTCTGAAAAGAACATTTATGTGTCATGTTTTCAAGGAAACTTTGAAATAATCCAAAATTGAGAAGTTTTAGAATTTGTGGCATTTAACTTGGTTGGTTCTCGTCTATGAATAACATGCTCAGAACACATTCAGGTAGATTTTTCTTTTAGTTTCTTTTCATCTATGTATCATCAGCTTTTTAAGTAAATCTATGTGTAGCCCTCGGTGGGGTGCAGCCCTTTCCAGTAAAACAGGCATAGTGAGAACTAAGTGAAAAAGTCAGCAGAAGGACTTTCTCTGTATCTGATCCTGGCTGGATTGAAGTTTTCTAAGATGTATGTGCATGGTGCTCTGAAACACTTTGTGAAAACTGGACCAAGTTACCACACCATCGCAAGCTTAAACCTTTTAAAGACATAGAAAATCACATTTTGAAGTGCTGCAGAAATAAGACTGATAAGTAATTAATGATTTCCTGGGATAGGCAGCAGTCTCCACAGTACTTTTCAGGGGGCCAAACAAGGCCAAACACTATTTAACTGTTTTTGTGACCGTAGATAATTAGAAAAGTTTACTAATGAACTGGAACAAAAGGGTACAGCAACAGCAGGGCTTCTTTAAGAAGATGAACAGGAGAAAGATAAAAGTGTGTAAACGTCACCAACACTCTGCTGACTCAGTAACCGCAAAATTTCAAACCTCCAAACGTGACATTAACATCAGCACAAAAACTGTGCGCCGTGGGCTTTCGTGGCTTGGGTGTCCCAGACTGAGCAGCCCATGTAGGTGTGATGTGTAGGTTGTCCAGTACTTTCATCCATATGGTGTATCAAATCCACAGGGAAACATGGTGTTGTTGGAAACACTCACCTATGGACAGCTTCATTGCATCGATTCCATCCTGAATAAGAGACACTTACAGGCCATTTGGCAAGTACGTGTTTGCCATTTGGTTTGTTTCTATGTGCAGGTTCATACTGCAGCACTGTAATTATGCTGACTGCTTTAGAGTTTACAGTGCCCTTATCAGTCACTGAACATTTATGGGCTACGTTGACCAACTCCAGCATTCCCTGTATTGCAAGAATCTTTTTGGAACACGTAAGATCATACTGAAGAAAAAAGTGGAGGGAAAAAAACTAATGTTATTCTGAAAATAGTTTGACTGGAAAAATATACTTTTGGACCTCTTTTGTATGTTCTTCTGAAACATTTTTAACATATTCCTCTCCACTCTTGTGTCCTACTAATAAATAGAAAAACCTCCATCTTGTTTGAACACGAAAGCGATTTTAGGTGGAGGAGTGCTGGAGTCTTCCAGTCTTTGCAGAGATCAGAGGAATCGTGTCCATGCCGAAGCTCCTAAACTCCCCACAGCAGCACAACACATTTGAGAGTAGAGGATGATGATTTAAGGCCAGAGACTGGGGGAGAAAAGAAGAAGATGAGGTGCAGGAATAAAAAAGTAAAAGGGAAGGATTAAATGAGGACAGGCTGCACAAGATTAAGGCTTATGGGAGACTGGAGGAAAATCATGAAACTGTAAAATATGATTCAGTGAACTCAGTATAGTTGCATCACTCTTATAATAACATTTTTTTTTGTCAATCTTACACTAATTAATCAACGGTAAAGATGTATTTTCTGTCTTTAGGCCACTTTCTTCCTTTCATATCTTCAAAGTTCTGAAAACTTTAAGTGTGCTCCCACTCTTAGAGCAGGAAGGTTAGACACCATGGTGAATCTGCCAAGTGCATGACTCACAAATGATTTAGTCTGCATGACTTAACTGTGGGTGGTTAACCAATCAATAGTCTGTGCTGAATGACTGGGTGAAGGCTGCAGGTTGACTGGCTGGTGCATTCATGATACGGTGAGTGGGCTTTTATGTCAGCAATATGTGGTGTGCCTGCGTGTGTAGAAAAAGAGTTGATGTGTGATGATGGTGAATTTTGGACAGCATCTTAAAACCTGCCTCTGAGCTACTTCCAATGCTGTCTATTCAAACAGTGATGCAGCCTCTCCATTCGCAAGTCTGATAACTTTTTGTCCACTTCTTCAAATCTTTTATTTGATTTTAAATCTAAATCCACCAGTCAGCTCCGCCTCCTCCTCAGTCATCCACTTTTTCTTCTTTCATCTTTCTCATTATAGTTGTGTAATATACATTTTCTAAATCCTTCACCATCACCCATTGCTGCTCTTTTTCTCCTCTTCACTCCTACCTCCCGTCTCCCCTCACTCCTTGAAAGCTTGAAATCAGGACAGTTCAGCAGTGGAGGGGTTAAGAGGAACCCAGCCTTGTGATTGGCTGCAGACCGGCAATCTGAACCAGCCTACAGATAGAGGTAACCAGGCAACCTCAGAGAGAGAGAGAGAGAGAGAGAGAGAAGAGAGAGAGGGGGAGAGGAAAGAAGAGGGGGCAGAGGACCTAGGAGCAAGAAAAAAAAAAGCGCTGAAAGAAGCCTGGCATAGTTTTGTAAGGATTGTGGGAAAAGATGTAACGAAGCTTGCACGCGCTCTCTCCGGGATGGAAAACTGGATTACTCTCCCTGCTGAAACACACTGTGGATGTCTGAATAAATCAGGAGGGGATTCACGGGAATGAATGGAGTCTAAAGCCTTTTCTGAAAATGGGAACTAACTGTGCTGTTTTTCGCAGTAGTGCAAAGGTAAGTGCGTCAATGCAAACAGCCCAGAATGGATATGTACAGAACAGAACAAGTGGCAAATTTTGTCCTGTGCGTAAGGTCCTGGGAGTGTATACTTTTTAGATCGTTCAGTACTTGAATGTGATTAGAAGCCTGTGGATTCACTGTGGTCTGCCACTATCACTGCAATGAATTATCTATTGCTGCTGCTGCTAATGATGATGGTGCATCGGGATTTTAGCGCATGCATGTATGTATATGCGTGTGTGGATTGAGGCTTGGCGGGGGGGTGACCCTCTCACAGAAATAGTAGAGGGAGGCTGTGTGTGTGTGTGTGCTGTAAGGCGGGAGGAAAGATATCGGTTTGCTGCAGTCGGCGTTTGTAGTTTTACGGGGCGTCCCCTCTCTCGGAGATTCCGCAACATTTACACGCGTAATGGCTATAAAGTGATGAAACCATAAGTTTTATTCCTTTCTCTCTATGAAACATCTTCAAACAGCTTCAATGCGCTACCTTGCCGGGTGCATGCATGATTTCCTGCCCCACTGGGGGGGGGGGATGTTTGACACAAGAGTGAGCAGACTTTATAGCAACCTTGTTTGACTTCGTGGGAATTTTGAACGTGTCTTCAAGTTGAATTTATCTTGAGCATAGCTTTTAGGCGTTTTTTTTTGGGGGGGGGGTACTATAATTTACGCTTTTTAAAACAACTTTGTGGTCACACAGGCTTAAAAACTTTAATTCTCCTTTACGCACGGAGACCTGCTGATGCTTCTGATGTGTTGGGGTTTGTCCACGCTTTAGAGGGCCGGCTCACAATAGGAGTGATGTAAAATGAACTGACACGCAAAACATGATGAGATTCTGTTGATGAATTGTTCGTGCAGATCAAGATAGTCAATGGTGTGTGAGCTACGGATGATTCTCAGTCACTGGGTTTTGGTTGATGGGGTAAGAGAGAGGGCAACGGATACAGGGGAGGAGAGTTGAATGGGCAACCCGGTCAGGCGGCTTTGGGGGGGCCCAGGCTCCGCTGCAGCTAAAAGCCGCATTAATCATGTAGCTGTGGCACGCTGCAGACCCTCACTCCCCTCTCCCTCTCGCTGTCTGGCGTACAAGCTGCATCAGCTTCTATAGCTATAACACATAGTGCTTATATACACTATGGTGTTCAGGCTTAGATGTAGCTCATATAACTGGTTTGTGCCAGTGGGAATACTTGTTTAATATCCATGTTTCAGATGAGATTTTTCTTGTAAAAGAACCATTAGGGATATGGATATGTAAAATCAGTGTGTCATGGGAGGTTCAGCTCAAGCACATCTGTCTGTGTATGTGTTTACCCAACAACTGCCATTTCATTCTCAGGTACTGTCAGCTTACTTGAGCATTTTGAATTTATGATGCTCTGTTGTACTACATTTGAGATGGAAACACTTCACCTATTACAGCACTGCTGATACCTGTTGTTAGTTCTACAGCACTCACAGATAATCATCCCCTGTGGAAAAAAAAATCCCCACACCAGACTAGCCACAGCTTTAAAAAAAAAAAAAACTTGTTACAAGCTACTTTTAGCTCAAAACAACTGAATGATTGACCATTTTATTGAAGTTATTCAACCTTCCTAAAGGATTTGGATACTTTTTCCACTTCTACCAAACAGACCTCCTACTTCTGCCTGTATAGATCCAGCTGGCGACTCCAGGTTGTCATAGAAACCCACAGAGTATTGTGAGGAAACTCAAAGAAAACACTGTTGAAGGCTCTCTTTCTTCCTCTTTAAATTCTCAGCTCTGTCTGCCCCATCTACAGCCTCCCTCTTTCTTTTTTTGCCTATTCTCTGTCACTTTTCACAACCCAGGCTGCCTCTTGCAATTTCTGTTCTTGTGCGTACTGGGTAACGGTAGACAACACTCCTGAATGAATGCTGGACTAAATCTTAAAGAGAAAAGGGTTCTCTAAGTATATGTAGTCTTGAAGTAATGAAATCTGTGGAGGCTGGAGCTTACTGTTCTGTCCTTACAGTGTCTCACTGCCTTTGTAAAAGCAGGCTTGTAACTGATTTTGTATCTCGGTTGGAAAGCCTTCTTTTCACGCCGTTGTTTTATGACGTACAGAAACACAGTGACACCGTGTAAATCTCTGCATAAAGTCACAAACTGCAGGAAAATAAAGCACCATTTAAAAAGGATTACAATAAGCTCAAGGTCTCCCTTTAACTATGCTATGTGTAAAGTTTAAATGATATGGCCACTATCACAGAGAAGTACTGAGGCCTTTGTGTAGACCTGATCCACTGGCTGCGGATCACTGAGCTTTAGTTCAAGTACAACTTAATTTGCTTTTAGTCACTGCTGTGTAGACCAGAAAGTTTTTGTTTGGGCCAAAAAATAATACATGGTGATGGTTTTTTTTTGTTGTTGTTGTTATGGTTCAAATTATTATATTCAAGTGCCATCATGAAAGCTGTAAAGGTAATATAGCATACATTGTGCTGATCCAATTCTTCTTCATAATGTGTCTCATTACAGAGTTTAACTTATAATTCACATCACTGCCTTTTTTGTTGAGGCACCCCAGTGACACTTGTTGCTATGGATACAATTCAACATCACAATAAAGTGACAGCCTATTCAAGTTACCTGCTGGATGTGACAGAGGCTGTGTGCATGTCTCAGTGGCATTTCGTTAAATTAGCTGTGGAGAAAACAATGAGTTGGCACCTGCAATGGAATTATACTTGTGCATGTAGATAACTAACATTCATCAAGTTCCCTGCCTTCATTATTTTCTTTTCCTGTTTGACCTGGAAGCTCAGGGGGATTGTCTTTTTCCTTTTGCCAGCTTTATATCTTACATCAAAACAGCAACAGAATGTACGAATTCAGATTGTCAAATTGTCTTTAAGACTGTTTCACCCTCAGGTTTAGTTTTTTTGGGTTTTTTTTTTAGTTTTGTTTTTTTTGAAAAGGGAAACTTTCATTAGGAATTGATATTTTGTAGTAGTAAAACTAATACTGGTGTACTATTTTGGTCTGCCTCCTAGGCAAATATTCCAAAAACAAATATGATTTAAAATACATTATTCAGTTCAAAGATAAAATCGTGCAGTAAGTATTTGACTTTTTCCGCAGCAGTGCTACCTGCTGGAAAAGTCTTTTTTTGTCTATTACCAAAGAAAGCAGTTTTCCTTTGATAGTTTTTTGAGTGTATAAAACACTCCTGGTGGAACTTGAAACCACAAATCCTGGATTAGGAGGCCAGTGCCTTTATCCATCAGGCCACTGGGGCTTTTCCACCTATAGAGCCGCAAGTTAAGTCAAGTCCATGGCAGTGTCAGTGCAGGAAACCAGGCTTCCTTTCAGTATGAACTCCAGATATTTGAAAAACGCTGCCTCCTTTTTTCTTAAACCAACCTGAAATGTAGCATCTTAAACGTTTTAAGCAGTTTAGAAATAAAATCCTGCAGATTCCTATATTTGCTCTTTTGTGGTATTTTAAACAGGTGCTAACATGTTAAGTAAGGGGATTCTTTTTGTTCAGTAGGGCTTCCACTGTTTCACAGGGAGGAAGGGGGAGAATTGAGTGGCGCTTGGCTGGGTGCCCTTCCCATTGATCCACTTGTGTGTTCATGTGTATGTGTGTGTGCATGTGTGACATCTCAGACTCTCAGATATAATTGGCATCAAGAATATCTTTCCAGCCCATTGGGACTCTGTGTGTACGTATGCAGCCTATTTCTTGGCATTTATGAACTATGAAGAAAACTGAGTGTGTGTTTGTGTCTGGCAAATCAATATCCACGCGGACAAACGCATTTTTAAGCCTTATGTGCACAAAGCTGTCATTACCACCAATCATGATTACCTTTTGAACACAAACAGGCACACTAAAGCACATTACATGCATGCACACCCCCACAGAGGGGCTGTGAGTGAGCAGGGCAGTCCATCCAGAGGTTCAGCTCAAGCTGCCAACTAATCTGCCTCTGCAGTCTGTAATCTTCTTAAAACACTCGCAATCTGTCCACAGCACTGGGATTAGCATCTGCAGAGACAACAACGCACTTTCACTGTCCTTATATTTGACCACAAAAGGGCTGCTGTATGGGTTTAGCATGAGCTGCTTTGCTCTGAAATGGGCTAAGTAAGTAAGAAAGAATGTTGTCTGGGATTTCAGTTTATGTGCACTGCACCTTACCTGTTTCAAGTCAGTTGGATAGTGCATTATCCAGTGCATGCAGTCCAGAATGAACCACAGTGCACTCTGTCTAGCTAGAGCGGGCCAGCTGACCATATTCTGCTTTTTAGTGACAAACTAAAACAAAACCAAAAACCTGAACAACCATGCTATTAACTTTATTAATTTTATTTAGCCAATTTCATGAAGTTCTTTTTAACCCCTTAGCTATGCTTTTCTGTACTTTATCACTTCTCTACACCTTTACTGTGATTGTTGTCTTTTCGCAGTCTCTGTCTTTGATTCTGCATCCCTGCCCTGTTCTGTGTCTAGCCCCCCTCATTCTTTCATTCTTTTTCCTTCCCTCTATCTCCCTCCATCATTCTCTGCCTGTAACATAGCTTCAGGGATCCTCTTGTTTCAGATAAGATGTTGATTATAGAACTAAGCCTCTTGATTTCCTCTTCTTTTCCTGCTCACATTCACATCACCATTAGCATTTTACCAGCATCATTATCACATTTAATCTGTCCACCCCCCCATCTTTGATTTACACATCGGTCCTCCTTTTCTTTCTCCAGCAAGTCCCACTTTGGGGTGAATCACAAAGGTGTTCACCTTGTTAATGAGTTTTAACAGCAAACAAAAGCACTTTATAGGAGGCGTTTTCAGGAGGCAAAGACACACATTCACACGGGTACAGACACACACACATGCACACACACACACACACACAGAGGAACGCACCACACTGGAGTCACAGCACATTAACACTTCAATTAATTCAGCGCCTTACATTCTAATTTTCACAGAAGTCAAGATCCCTGACCACCCCCTTCCTTCAAACCACACACACACACACACACACACACACACACACACACACACACACACACACACACAGCAGTGATGTACTGTGCTCTGTGTCATGCCTCAGCAGACCCCACCAGTATTACATGCTCCTTATGACATTTTAGGTGCTGGAGAGAGCACAACAAACAAAGCATCACAAATTATATTTTAATTTGTGTTCTTTTCCTTTTGTACAGGCATGTTCAGAGGAGCAGAGATGCCTAGTTTTGTATAATATTCTTTATTCAAAGAATACAATAGATAATGAATGCATGTATGATGTGATGGGAGCATGGGATTGGGCTCTTAGATTTACTGGGGAGGGGGGGTGCAAGCTAGTCTTCCCTGTGGATCAGCTCCACTGACTTCCACACTCACTGGGAGACTGCAACAAAGTTAGAGAAAGAAATAGACAAAGACAGGAATGGAAAGATGTTTTCCTCAGAGGATTTCCTCTTTGTATTTCTCCTCCTTTCTTTCTCTCTTTCTCTCTCGTGATTTCTCCCCATCTGTGCTTTTCTGTTCCTGCTCACTAATGAATTTTTAACTGTCCCATGATTCTCCCCTTTGTCTGTCTGTTACTCTGTGTTTATAAAGATTAGCCATAATTCAATATCCATCACTGTCTCCTGCATGCAATTCGTAGCGATGTTTCATAGCACGTTCACTTAATGTGTAGCAGGAAGCAGTGCAGCAGTCATGTGGAAGTGCTATATCTTGTCTGACCCTGTCTTATTTTGAAAGACAAGGTGCTGGTAACCTAATTAAATTCCTTGTAGAATGTGTTAGGATTGCTTTGTGTGCTAAACATCTGTTTAAGTAGTTGAAATGGGGAGGGAGAGCCTGGCATCTGTGTCTAGGACAGAAGAGTTGTTTCTGGGCTGGAAGCATACCACAAGCTGCCTCCTTGGAGCACCTGGTGCCTGGCTCGTGTAATTCTTGCTGGGCTTAGAGGAGCGGGCGGGTGCCCAGATGCTCCTGCATTCAGCCTGCAGAGCTCAAACTGAAGTATACTATCACACTAGCATACACTCATCCATGCCCCACATGCACCTCCTGCTTCAGCTCACGGAGCTCAGCACTTCAGCGTCACAAAAGCACATTTGAAAACACGAAATTGAGTCTTATATGGCTTCATGGGTCATGAAATCTGCTCAACCCATAAACCAAGTTTAGTTTCAGTTAAGGTAGAGGCATAAAAATGATCAAAATGGGATTTGCATTTTGCATACATTATTAATTTCACAGTGGGAAAACTGTTGTGTTTTTTATGTCTTTTACTCACTTATGTGTTATACGGATCTTTTACATAAAATTTTTTTCAGTTAGTAGATACTATTCCATAGCAAAACTCATTTAAACAAAATCCTGACAGTTTTTGGCCTCTGCAAACAGACTAACTGACAAAATGTTTATTTATCAAAAGAAAATTGACTCAAACATTAAAGAAAAGAAGCTCAGAGAGCCTGAGGTGAGTAATAAATGAAGCTTACTAGTATAAATAGTGCTGCAGAGCTGCAAGTGGTCATCATTACTCGGCTTTGAAAGTTTATTCTCCATGCTCACTTGTCAACTGTTTCATGTTAGAACACACAGACTGGGGGGGAAGAACCCATTGGATATGCACTGCCATGGGTTACTTTTTCATTTTTCAGTAAATCTACACAGTCATTGGGGGGTTCTCAACTTTAGCAGTGTGTACGGCAATGAGATTTTGTGTGACTGAAATATGTTTTCACTTGCACCATTAGATCTAACAGTTCTAGGTTGATTGCAGCTGTAGAGTATATAAAATATAGCAACCTGCAGCAGTTATTGGATATTTCACAGGCTTTTCCTCAAAGTTAGATCTGCTTTTTTTGTGCCAGTCGGACAGATGCAATGGAAGGATGAAAAGGTAGGGAGAGAAATAAGTCAGAATGTTACATTAAAACATGTGTTTCATAACTGTTTGTGATATCCAGATTAAATAATGTATGTGCTGATTTTTTGAAAATGCTGTTTAACAAATTGTATCCTATCTTGAGATAAACTTTTAGGTTGGGCTAACTGGCAGGTTCAAGTACAAGTTAAAATGTCAGTTTAGACAGGGAGGTTTGATGTTTGAGCAGTTCAAATTTCAGCTTGACTGCGTTGATCTGAGCCACCAGTGATGTCTGTTTATGCATTAGAACTGTAGAATGCAAATTCATTCCTTCCTTGAATATACTGGTCAATAAATATTAATATATTCATCTAAATACACTATTGTCAAAAGTATTTGCTCATCTGCCTTCACACGATATGAACTTGAGTGACATCCCGTTCACCCGTTGCAGCTATAACAGCTTTAACTCTTCTGGGAAGGCTTTCCACAGGTTTAGGAGTGTTTATGGGAATTTTTGACCATTCCTCCAGAAGCACCTTTGTGAGGTCAGACACTGATCTTGGATGGGAAGGCCTAGCTCTCAATCTCCACTCTAATTCATCCCAAAGGTGTTCTGTCGGGTTGAAGTCAGGACTCTGTGCAGGCCAGTCAAGTTCTTCCAAACCAAGCTCACTCATCCATGTCTTTATGGACTTTGCTTTGTGCACTGGTGTGCACTCATGTTGGAACAGGAAGGGGCCATCCCCAAACTGTAAGCATGAACTTATCCAAAATGTCGTGGCATATCATGAAGTTCCTTCCACTGGAACTAAAGAGCTGATTCAGACTCCTGAAAAACAAGCCCACACTAAAATCTGTAGTGATTGAGAAAGTTGTTGACCTCTGTTTACGTTGCACGTCAGCATCCACTGACCTCGCTCTGATTTTATATGGCCCTACCACTTTGTGGCTGAGTTGCAGTTGTTCCCAATCAATTGCACTTTGTTATAATAACACTAAAAATTGACTTTGGAGTATTTAGTAGTGAGGAAATTTCATGAATGGACTTGCTGCACAGGTGGCATCCTATCACGATACCACGCTGGAATACACTGAGCTCCTGAGAGCGACCCATTCTTTCACAAATGTTTGTAGAAACAGTCTGCATGCCTAGGTGCTTGATTTGATACATTTGTGGCTGAGTAAGTGATTGGAACACCTGAATTCAATGATTTGGATGGGTGAGTGAATACTTTTAGCAATATAGTGCATTTAGTGCTCCTCTAGTAGAGGTCTAGGACTGTCACTAGCATACTCACACATAGGAGAGTGCACTTAATGAAAGATTTTATCGTTAGCTGTGTCTTATGCTCACTGGCAGATTCAGAGAGGATTAGACCAGCACAGTCTGGCTGATGATTTCTATCAGAAGCCTATTCTTTAACATCTATTTTGGATTTGGATTTGAATGAAATGTAGGCCTTTTTGTAGATATATTTTTGCCACGATTCCTGAATGCACACATGCACCAGTTCCAAACCTGAACCCAGTAAGCCCCCACTCCACCATCACAAATCCCAATTTAACCTGTGCACACTGCTCTTCTTTTTGCTCATCAACCAGACACACACACACACACACACACACACACACATACAGGGAGAGAGAGAGAGGCCAGATTATGACTAAAGAAGCAGGATACATTTAAAACAAGACTGCTCTAAATAGACGCTATAGAGGATATATTATGTCAGTAGTGATTGTAAAGAAGCACTAAATGTTTCACTCTGTTTTTCTTGTACTGATATTTGCATACTACTGGAGAAATTCACATTATAATAACTTCATCTGAAATAGCACAGATCTTTAGACAGAATCATACCACATGGCTCCTTTTTGCCACATCATTAGGATTTTTTTGAGGTTTGCAGAGTGAATCTCCAACATTAAAACTGAAAAAAAGCTTACTTTTTAACAGAGTCTGTAAAATGCAGTTTTTGCCTTATTGCAAAAAGAAAGCAGAGCTTCATCATGTAAAAATTGTTTATTTTTGTGAGATATCACACTTGGTGCCACCCACAGACTGTAACCCAGTGGTTCTAATTAATCGGTTCTTCTTTGCCACTCAATCAAAATTTCTTCAGTTTAAATATAAATCCAAATATATGTGTTACACAAAGATAAAATACTTATGTGCAGTCATATGAAAAAGTAAATGGAAATGCTTATGCTTGGATGGACAATATATGGACAAGAAAACACTTGATCCGCTTTAAAATGATGTATAAAAATGGGCTTTTTTCATTGATTTGCATGATTTAAATAAACATTGTCATACAAGTAAGTGCATCTCTGACATCTGGGGTCCAGTGTCTTCATTGCTTTTGAAGTGTGTAGTGTCATTATGCCAAGATTGAAAGCTTCCCAAAGTATTTGGAATAAACTGTTTCCTTGTAAGGAAAATTACGTACAAGTTTTGTAGATTTCAAAGTTCTTTTATTTTGTTGACTGGCTGCAGCAGCAAATTCAGCCTAAGAGCTGAATGTAAATATTGCAGCTGTTGCAATCAAAATGCATGGCTCTGCGGTAAAGGTGGGTGATTATTAAAGTCCTGGCTCATGTAAACTAATAAGAGTGCTGTCTAAACTTTCCTACTTCACAAGAACTAAGCAAAAGTGTGATTGGTTGGAACACAGTCAGGATGTGTCTGTGTATCTTCCATCCCTAAAGTTTTTCATATGATCTTTTTGACAGTTTCTTGTATCTAATTTGCAAGTGGATTACATAAATTTGACCTGCAGGGCTGGTTTGTCAGGAAAAAGCTTTTGCTTATTGCCAAACTGACATTGAACATTTATGCAAAGATCAGACCTTTTGGAATAACATACTTTCGACAGAGGCATCAAAGATAGATTTGAGTGGCCACAATAAACAAAGACAGCTTTTCAAGGGAAGATCCTCATCTGTCTGAAAGGTCTGGAAGTGGACCTTTCAACCGGATAATGGTTTAAGCATCAGTCAAAACTCATAGAATAGCTCAAAAAGAAGAGATGGATGGTTATGGCCTAGTCAAAAGAAAAAAAAACTAAATTTGAATTGCATTTATATGTTTTGGGGAAATTAAAACAGGCAGTTCATGAAAGAACACCTTTAAATAGCTCGGAACTGAAGGGATTTATTTGACCAAAAAAAAATGTTTAGAAAGCTTAGCAAACTAATGTGATAAGGCTGGTGGACAGTTGTGCAAAATCAAGACAGAAAGTTAGTAGTAGAGTGTACAAGTAGATCACCTTTACTCTTATCACTGTATCAAAGCAGACTAAATGTTGGTTAGACGGAGCAGTGAGGAGCTCCCAGACATAATCTGTGCACTGTGTGAGAAAAATAAGGAAGAGATGTCCTGTTCTATCTCTGACTGCTCACTTTACATGTAACTATATCCTACATCACAGCACAGCTATGAACGTTTACTAAAACAATCAGTGATTTTGTTAGATGACACTGAGTGTTGGAGCACACAAAAAAGGGGGGGGGATCAGTAAAGTCTAGTTTTCACAGTTTCAGCATTATATCCATTAGATTATGTTCTTCAGGTACAGCTCCATTCACAAACAATGCACTGATGTATGTATGTGTGTATAACTTTATTTGTCATGTGTGTTTATGTACCCCTAAAAGTGCTCTACACATAAAATGTATTATTTTTTATTATGATCTATAAAGCTTTTAATTCCCTCGTACACACGTCGGCCCCCTTCCTAATGACTAAACATTATCCCTCCAATGCCACAATTTGCACTTTATCCACTTTTAAATGTTGTTTACAGGCAGTCGTGTAAGAGGATTTGACCCACAGACACATAAATACACATTAGAGATGAAAATGACGCAGTCCTCACTTGACTGCTGAATTTACAGCTCAAATCAGCTTATAGCCAGTTAGTATGGCTTTGTGCTTTTGAATAAGCTGTGGTTCTTTAGAATTAGGGACTGCATACATATTCATTGGACAAGCAAAGTTGTACTATTCATTTATGAAAGCTAAAAGCAGCTGATGCTCTATTAAGGAGTTTTTTATACTACAAGCCAGAAGACCTTAAAACACATGTCACAGTGAGGAGCACTGATCAACTTACCAGGTTACTATGGCCAAGCCAGTGGCAGTTAATAAACAATTGCCTTCTTTTCCAACAGAAACAGAGCAATATGGACAGCCCATTTGACTCTCCTCTCCTCCGCCTGTGCAATTCAAGTCCAGTATTTACTGGTCCGTCGAGAAAAATAAGTATTTCCTTGGCTGGGTATTGGTTTTGCTCTCCAGCAATTTGTCCTTTGGCTATTTAATTTCACACTGAACACACAGTGAAAGAAGATCTTGTGTGAACTAGTGGGTTGGTAGTGTTTTATGTGAACTGGCGTAGTTTTTATGTGTGAGACCAGTAAATCAAATCTGTGAAGCAAAAGGTCCTTAAAGGTGTATAGGACTGCAGATTTAGGCATTTACTCTCAGAGGAATTAGTCAGACTGTCAATCTGTTTATCTTACAAATACTCAACATATCTACTTTCAATTTAAAAAGTGTCTTCGTTGTGCAAACCAGGCACTGGACTTGATTAATGTAAAATCCAGTGGATAAGTATTAGCAGTAAATATGCACTGAAAGTGAATTTAGCAGATTCAATGATGCTGCAATCGTGTGTGTGCGTGTGTGTAGTGTGTGTGTGTGTGTGTGTGTGTGTGTGGTGCAGCTATTAGTGAGGGACCTTCTTTAAGAACGAATGGAGGATTCAGTCACCTGCTCACAGGTAATTTGTACTCCTTGATCGAGTTGCAGTGAGCATCTATCAGAATGACATACAATATTGGACTGCTGGACACACACACACACACACATATATATATATATATATATATATATATATATATATATATATATATATATATATATATATATATATATATATATATATATATATATATATATACACACACAAATTCACAGTCACATGATGAAAAGGACATGACCGAAGGGTAAATAATTTTTTTCGATGCGTTTCATGTCTCCTTTAACCTCAGGCCACAACCCTTCTTTCTATCTTTCTCACTCTCCCTCGCTCTTTTGTACATACTCCCTCCCATCCATTCTTAATATGAGCATTAAGATAGGCTGCCTTCAATTAGCCGGATATGCTTCCAGATAGTAACTCTTCTCTATCAAGAGAAGCTGAGGGCTGATGAGTATGGTAAGTAATTTTTGGAAATGAGGGTGTTAAAAGACCACCCATTCAGCCTTGAGGTCAAGTTCACAATATGTGTCTGTGTGACTTTTTGTATTTGTGAGCTCATAGAGCTGGATTATCGAAATATGCAACATGTAAAAAAAAAAAAAGTAAGATTAAAAAACTCTGCAGTGAGATGATAGTTTCAGTCACACACGCGCGTACCAGCCATGGATGGACCTGACATGAATATTTGGCAGAGACTCATGTAAAAGTTGTTAATTTGGTGTAAGCTTTTGTGTCATTAAACATAGCACACATGATTTTTCCTGCACTTTGCTGCTTCACATTGCCCCAGTCTTCTGTGCCAGCTGGTAATAGATTGCACTTATAAACAGACTCCTTCATTTAGCTTTCCTTCCTATACTTTCTCGTGCCATGTTATAAATGTAAGGTGGCAGACCATGAATGGAAAGGCTATTTCACTGCTGTTTCACTTCATATGGCAGCAACAGGCTACAGCAGCAGCTATAAATGCATGGGCTCTTCTGGTGAGATAGAAAGAATTTTTAAATTTTTTTTTAAAAAAAGAGGCAATTTTACTTTAAAGGGTAGGTAGGTAAAAATAAAAAAGGTACACTTTGAAATTTGTGTTTAAAATTAAGTAACCTGATCAATAACTACTCATAACCGGAAGAGTTCAATGAAGAAAGGGAGGATGGAGGAAATGGTGGTGGAGGAGGAGGAGGAAGGGGGCGATGGAGAGAAGTGAGTTGAGAAATGATTGTCTGGTCTGCCTCAGTGAACTCTGCTTTGTTATTTGTCATACTGCTTGCTGATCTGCTCAGTTCATCTCACCTGGCCCTCAACTGCACCCTACCACCTTGTAAGTATGTGTCCTCGTGTTTGTGGGCATCTAATGGGTTTTAGAGCCGGTGATGTGTCTACTGCCTCATCCTTCTCTCTCCCTCCTCTCTGGAGACTCTGCGCTCACCTGGAGAAAACAAACGCTTACCTTGGCCTTTGGTGTAAGTCACCCCTCAAATGAATTCTTACTGTGATCCCCTCACACTTGGACAAGAGCTCTTGAGAGAACAATTTAATGATCCCCTGTCTGATGAACAGAGGCCAGGGGAATGAATAGAAATGTGTGCTGAAGGGAATATTTGAAACCAGTATTGTCTATCAGATGGCCTTCCATGATTGCGGACCTCTTCCCCAGAGTGGATTGACCTCTGTAATTTATTACCTACACTCCTGACGTCTATCACATCTCAGCCCTCAGGGACACTTGTGCAATAATAATATCACAGGAGCCACATACAACTGCCCATGTGACTTCTATTCCCACTGCTGTGGCTCCTTGCATGGTTTATTAAATGACTGTGTGGGGCCATTTCTTCTTCTGTGGTTTTCTGTACATGCTGCATCCTACTTTGACTTTAGCTGTTTTCACACAAATTCTTAACTTTGATCTTTTTTTTTTTTAGACATACCAAACAGAGGTTCAAGAGCACAAATGTTCAGCGCAGTCACATCGGATGTGAGCAGGTCTTTAATCTGCCAGCTCCATAGTACAAAGTCTGTGTTATGTCACATTGTCCTCCTAAAACATACGGAGTATTTCCAGTAGTGCAAACATGCCTGATGTGGACTATTTCCCGCTGTGTGCTACATGTGAGAAAAGAGCTGTGGAAAATATCCTGACCTGATTTTCATATTATGAAGTCAGGTCTGAGGTTCATGTGTGAAAGTAGCTTAGGCATAAAACTGACTGTATGCTTGGGCTTCTGGTGCTCCAGTAGAAATTTATAATGTAAGACTGACAGAATGACCCAGAATCTGTAACCTCATCAACACCCTGAAGGATTCCTTCTTGATCCTTCAGCTTCCTGCTTCTCACAGCTGCTTTTACCCATTTTTCTCAGTTAATGTGTATCCTACTTGTTAGAACCTTGCACCAGTGATATTTTATCATGTTGATTTCATGCATGAGCACCCCAAAACCTCTTTGTCATAAAGATCATACGGTAACACCTTCAGCCTGGAAGATATCTTAAATACTATCAGATTATTGTAAAGGCTATGGTGACATAGGGCTAATGAACCAAAAAAAACAAAAAACAAACTAGGATGACCTAGTTTTAAGTTGTAAAGTGCTTTTTATGTCAGATGTAAAAATGTTCACACTGATATGATAATTTTTGAAATCTAAAGTAATTGTCATAGACTATATTGATATTAAAATTATTTGTTATTTGATTATGATACAAATGGCAGAAGAGTTCACATAATTTGTGAGCAAACAGAAACTGAATCAGAGCCACAACCTATTGAGCACTGCTGGACTGTATAAAATAGGCAGCTAATAAATTATGGAACTGATGAGAACATTTAGTAGAGAACCCTTGAGCTCACCATGGGCATTAATTAAACCTTCCACTGCAAACTAAGTTTAAATTACATCAGTCCTGCAGCCTGAAAGAAAAGTGCTTCCTCTTTTTTTTGGGGGGGGGGTGCTTTCATCCAAAGCCCCCCCCCCCTCCATGAATACACAGAGTCATACACATTCACATCCAAACACATACAGCTGAAATACAAACACTGTACAAACCACCAGAGCCTTTTTTTTTTTTTAATTTTTTTAAGCCTGTCATGTCTGGCAGTTTTTGCAATCAGAATGATACATATTTGCTTTTACAAAAACAGCTCTATAAGTTTCCTATAGGCTATTCTTGTTAATGTTTGCCAGAGCTGACAGGCAATAAGGAAGGGGATAGGAAAGAGTGGAAAAAAAGAGGGGGAGGAGAGAAGCAAAGGGGAGAAAGGGAAAAAAAATTATCGAAAAAAGTAGATATACATACATACACACATATTCACATATTTATATATACACACAGACACACAATCTTGCTGTTTTCAGTAATCTCTGTGTGTATGCATCTCTGTCATGGAATGCACTCAGTAATGAGGGTAAGAAACTGCAACCATGCCCCCCGCGATCCAGAGGCGAGTAGGAGAGGACCCAGGTGACCCAGACCATCCACAGCCCACTAGGAGCTCAGAAGACCCGAGGCTGCACATCCCGATGGCAACTGCGCGTCACCCTAGAGGAGGAAGGGGGGGGACCCCAGACAGAGCACCCACGGCCAAAGGGCAAGAGTCCAGACAGCCATAGGGAATGAGCAGCCCCCCCCCCCCGCAGGTTGGCACCCCCAGCAGGAGCCGAGCATGCAGCCCTGAGGCCCCAAGCGCTGGAGAACGGCTCGACACCCGGCAGAACCCCCCCCAACGCCAAGGCGGTCCAAGCCACCGGCAGGTCACAGCCGCCAAGAGAGCGGGCCAAAAACCACGCCAAGACATCCGGCCACACATCCCAGGACCCACGGGCACCCACACCCCAGGGGCGGCAGTGACGATCAGCGGGGAGCAGCGTGGAAGGGTACGGAGGGGTAACTCCGGCCCCTCCACAACCATGTCCCACAGGTGCCAAGGCTCAGCAAGCCACCAAAGCCATTTGCGTGTAGTGTTTATTGTCAAGAACCATGGACCGTAAAGAACAGAAAAATGGGTCAGAAAAATGAAGCCAATGTGTAAGCACCTAAAACCTTATTTGAAGGCCACCTGATGGTGACAGCTGTGGTTGTAAAAGTCCTGTAGAGGTCTATGGGAAAACAGCTTTGTCTTGACCTCTGTAAACACTTTACTGCTCAGTTATTGGGCTTACTCACTCGTTTTGGGTCATACTCAATAAAAAATTAAGTCTATTTTGAAAATCTTGGTTATACTGTATTTCAAACTGGGGGGTTCAAGAGACTTATGTCAGTTGCTGATGAGCGTGTGGTTTCACAGTCAGGCCCATCCCGTCTCATCACATCTGCAACCAAGACGGCGATGGCGGAAACACTAATCTTGAGGCTTGAAATTCAGACTTCAGAAAACAATAGGTCAAATTACAGTAGCTGCATCCAGCTTTTATGCAGTCTGTTAAGAAACAAGTGCCAAACTCCAAGGCTGAAATAAACCTAGCACAAAATAAGGAATTTTGTGTGTAGTTGATTATTTCTTTGTCTTAACAATGCTTCTTTGTAATATACTACAATATGTAATATACTAATAATAATGCTGTTGGAGCGCCTGTTTATTTCCCCTTAAATGGTGCCACATTTGTAAGGATGAGCAGCAGAGTTAAGTATGTGAGTTGCGCCCATGAAAAACTTGTCAAATCTTCTCTGCCAATGCAAAACAGCTTTTTCTCAACAGCCTGGCACCTCTTCCTCATACTGGTCACTAGCTTGATCAAACACACCCATTCTCCAAACAACAATCAGCTAATTCAGTAAACAACATCGCTGCTCAACCCATGCATTTTCCTTACAAATGTGGCACCTTTTAATGGGTAATAAACAGGTTTTTGCAACGGTGTAAGATTTATTGTTGAGAATGAAGTCCCCCCCCCTCCCAAAAAAAATGTGGATAGTTCTGGCTTAAAAGACCTAGATGGTGACAAACAAAATGCAAACTCAAGGCTTCAAAACTGTTCATAAACCACTGCATCATATCATAGTAACCCCATTCATGTTTAATATACAGTGAAAGTCAAGGGCAGATTCACATATGGACCTATTGTGTGTCTTCAAAGCCAAAGAGCTGAGACATATACTGTATATATATTTGAATAGGGCCATCACAACTATATTTGTAATTAAACTTTAAAAGACAATATAACTCAGCAATGTTGCAGACTCCCTGTCTGAAAAGGCCCTACAGTGAGGTGCAGCTGAAAGTGTTAATGTGTTTGTCATTAGGCGTGTGGAGCCATCCTTAAAGGTACTTTGTGACTGGGCCGGGGAAGTTCTCAAGGGTGTGGCTGTAAATTAAGACAACAGCAGAAATGGGAGGGATTGAAGAAAAGAGGAACAATTCCAGGTGTTGCAGAGCATTTAATCACTCACCTGTGAGACTAATGAGACCACACAACACAAACACACCCATATGTTCTCACATGTTCACGCACACTCATAGACTGGTGGGACTCAATTACCCAAACTCTACTACAGTGAACACATTGCACACAGCACAACTGTTAAAGCCTCATTCAAATACATACACATACATGACAGCTTGCTGTTGCTTCTTTAATGCATTACACACTCATCTCCTACTCCTCTTTTTACCCTGTCACCATCTGAATGAGTCACAGGAAGAGGATTAGGAAAAGAGAGCAGAGTAGTACCTAGTAGGTCAGATAGAAGCAGCTATTCTCCATGCAGACTGTGGCTGCAGGCAGTGCTACAGGTAACAAACACATCAGTCACATACACAGCACACCTGTTACTGTACAGATGGCAAGCCCTGGGAGAGAGGCAGGCAGAGCAATGAAGAAAGATGAGCAATCAGACACGTGGAGAAACACAGAGGAGAAGACAAAGAAGAGGGAGGAATGGTATTTTTCATGGGTAGATTGTTAAAGCAGATTGAGAAAAGGGAGATTTAGGGGGTGTCGAGGGGTCAGGGGAGCTGTACCTGTTTGTGTACAGCTGCGATAACGGGACTAGGGCTGAGGGAAAGATGGAGGACATAGGAGGAAGGAGGGAGGAAAGGAGGGATTTCCTCACCTGTGCTTTCTGCCTGGAGCAGATAGTACTGTGTAATCTAGCGAGCCTCTCTCTATGCTCTCCTTGTATCATTATACATACTCATGCACATCTGCATCTTTTTTTTAATCTCTTTTTCTCGTCCAGCTTCACATAGGAAATAATCCTCATCATTACCCATATGCTTATCAAAGACACTGTAACATTCTTAAAGCGGTCTCTGCTCTTGAGATCTGAAATGATCATTTTGTCCTCTGTAATCATGGAATAAAAAGGTTTTAGTCTATGTCTGTGAGTATGTGAGCGTGTGTCCATGAAATATAAATGTGTGTGGAGATGTGGTTGTGCCCCAAGCAGCATATCTTAATCTCCTGTCTATTAGCATATTCAGAATTCTCCTTTAGCTGGTGGAGGCATCTGATAGGCTAATTTAAAACCCCCGCTGGCCTTCATTCTGCTCCTGGAAGTGAAGAGGACAACATGTCTTGGGAGTAAGATGAGAAGGAAGAAAGAAATGCTCCAGCCTTTTTCCTTACAGCCACTCATGACTAATCTAGCTGAATTCTGAGGTAGATTGAAAAATACACATTTTCAGTCAAAATTGACTAAAAAAACATACTCTTAAATATGGATTATGATGCTAGGGAAGAGATTTCCATGCGCAACAGATTAATGTACCTGTATAGACTTTGTATTTAACTACTGTAACACCAAGTTTTTGTATTAGTACATTTTAAGATTTAAGTGTTCATGATGCTTTTCAAGAAAGTAAAAGTATTAAACAATTAGAATTCCCCTTTAACTAATCAAATAATCACATTTTTATTTCAACAAGCCAAAGGGATCCTTGATCTGTTATTTATTTTTCTTCATTAATTTTTCTGTAAAAAACCAAACAAACACATTTTCTGTCTTGTTCAGTAGCTCTGCTGTTGCAGGAATTAAACGTGACAATTTGCAACATTTATGAATGTAGGTGTTCTTCCATGTTTTAACACATAATATCAGTAAAGCATGAAGAACTCAATCTAGCAGTATAGATAGGTAGTATTTTCAGGGTGCTGTTGGAGTCTCCTGCAAAAAAAGCTTAAAATTTGAATACTTCAGCTTCACGCTTCTATTTAAATTCTATCCGCTCTCTCAGAAGAGAATTTTACAATTAATTTCATGTGTCTTATTCCTGAAGTAGAATCTACTGGCTGTAATATTAATCCACACAGATGCAATGGAGCTCATGCAGGGCACACACACACACACACACACACACACAGTCAGCCTCAGCTTTTCTGTGAGTTTGGCAGAAGGCAGTGTTGTGTATTTACTGTGTGTGCTTGTGTTTTAGTCTGTGTTTCAGAGAGCGAGAGAGAGAGAGCAAGGAGGAGAAAGGGAGAATCAGATTGCCTATTCCAGTCACACAGATTATCTTCCACTTCTCAGCCTGTGACAGCACATTTCCTTCCCTCTTCATGCTGGTTGCTTCTTCTCTATCTCTCTCCTCTCCCCTCCCCTCCCACCTCATCCCTTCCATCGCAAATGTAAATTAAAATTACCTTTATTGGCATAATGGGGATCTTTATTTAACCCAACTAACATTACATAAAAATAATATTGAATTCCTGTTGTTCCTTTACATTTTGCATGACCATTTTTCTTTCCTCGTCTTTTTTTCCCCCCTGTCCCCCTTTTTGCTTTCCCTCCACCTCTTCCCTCTATGCTGGTGTATGTATTGGTATCATTAGCAGCATCACTATGATGGATAGCGCTGAGAGGCTGGGGCCCAGCGGGGTGGAGCTCTGTTTAAGCACACAATCATTACCTGTACCACATACACATAAGTCGATTTCACATATGCACTTGCAGCTCTGAACTTTTCTAAATATGGACCAAGACCAGATGGAGTTGCATGTGGGAACACAAAATTCCAATACATTTGGGATTGGATATCAGACGTTTTTAAACCTGTCAGCTCTGTGTGATGTCAGATTGTGCCAGTTTCCACCACTGTGAAAATAGCTGTGAATTCACTGTGAGTGACTGGGAGATGTGTGTACTGCTTCCCCTCTGGTCCTCTGTCTGGTAGCATCCTCACCTAAACCAAATAGAGTGTTGCAGGTAGTGAGTATTCATCAAAAG
Source organism: Pterophyllum scalare (assembly GCA_024447675.2). Taxonomy (NCBI): domain Eukaryota; kingdom Metazoa; phylum Chordata; class Actinopteri; order Cichliformes; family Cichlidae; genus Pterophyllum; species Pterophyllum scalare. The sequence continues at coordinate 4,530 of JAMQGT020013041.1, read as the reverse complement.
TAGACTATAACTTGTTGTGTGCTAAGTATGACGAGGACGAATTTGCTGCCTTGGCCTGATACTCCCAACACATTCTGGAGTTTTTGTGTGAAAGTGGTTGTACATACAGGTACATTAAAGCAAACATTGATGTTTCACACCTGTATAGTGTGTGTACCTGTGCAGTTGCATCAACTTCTATTTAACTATCGCACGGCTTCTTTCCTTGGACTTCTCATGGATAGAAAAATTACTATTGAATTTTAGCATTCCTCCCTTCTTTCTTCTGCTCTCACTTTCTCATATATACACATGCAAACACTAACTCTCAGAAATACACACAGCATTTTCTGAGTTTTAAGAGATTTGTATTGACTCTGAGCCCCGTAGGGAAGTGAATGCCAATAGCCCCTCCAATCTGTGGGAGTTCAGACAGACCAGCAGTCCAATAGACCACGGGGTGTTAAAAGGGGCTATTTCAAGAGCTGGCAGAAAGTTTCACCTCCAGCAAACTTTCAGACTTCATGTGCAGCAAGAGATTTTTGCACATTGTCATGGTTTGTGTATTTGTGTGTGTTTGGCTGGAAATGTTTGAACAAAAGTTCAAAAGAATTTGGAATTCAAAGAAAGAAATTATGCAAATCATGTCCTGAGTATGACAATCCCACTGTGATTCACTTTCAGCCTGATGACATCAGTGGATGCCGTAATCTTTATCTGGGCTTGATGTGCCATGAGCATGTCTGTCTTTGTGAGAGAAAGCTGCATGAACCCCCAACTAGTACAAATAACAAATATAAGGTATGAAAGTGTTAAATGTCCAACCTAGTGTGGCAGATTTGGAGCTGTTACTCCCATGTGAAGTGGGTGGGAGCTGATCAAGTTGTCAGAGTTCATAAAAAACAACAAGGCCTTATCAAACACGGACGCTTGATTTTGTTTGGCTGTCTGCATTAACTGCAAGGGCAGGCGACTGTGACAGTGTGCGTGGGCGATTAGACACACAGGCAGGAGGCAGGAGCTGTGACTGACGGATGGCCATTAGCGGTACAAGGTAACATAGGGGAGGACTAGGCGGGAGATGCAGTTGTACCCCCTTGGGAATTTCTCCCTAGGGTTCAACCTAGACATTCCCTCTGCGCTCTACCTGGGCTCAGAGGCCAGAGGTGGAGAATCTGTTCCTCTCCCTGCAGCTCAGGCAGCTTGACTGACAGAGACATTCATAAAGTTCACCCGTTGGCTTCTCCAGATGTGTGTCTCGGTATCAATTGCAGGTAGTGAGCTGTGCAGCTAGGGCTTGCCAACGGCTTGCAGTTGAAGAAGTTTTGGGATGTCACTTTTGAAGGTGTAGCCTAAAGCATTCTTAGCTTCTTTTAGTCTCTGCTTTCTCTGCTCTGCTTACATCTTAGTCCATGTCCTTTTCTGTATCCTGTCTTTCCTTTCCGGTTCAAAAGCATGTGCAGAGATTAGGGAGAACTTTGGTATTTTTTCACCTAGAAGAACATAAACATTCCCATGAGATTCTGCTCCAAAAAGTACCACCTGCTAATGGTGATATGAAAATACTGATCTAAATTAGCTAAATTTATGACCATACCTGATATGTTGTTAGTTCTTTGCAGGCCACCATAATAGTTCCAGCTCCCTGTTGGGCTATCAAAAAACAATCAATACTTGGATACTTACTATCAGTTCAGTTCAATTCAATTTTATTTGTATAGTGCTAAATCACAACAAACAGTCGCCTCAAGGCACTTTGTATTGTAGGTAAAGACCCTACAATAATAGAGAGAAAACCCAACAGTCAAAACGACCCCCTATGAGCAAGCACTTGGCGACAGTGGGAAGGAAAAACTCCCTTTTAACAGGAAGAAAACCTCCAGCAGAACAAGGCTCAGGGAGGGGCAGTCATCTGCCGCGGCCGGTTGGGGCTGATTAGTTACTCATTTACATCTCCGATCAGAACATTAGATCAGACCAAAGCTAACCAGTAGCACTTCTCAATCCGTATCCACTCATCATTATAGTTGCTCACCTCTTTACAAATGCCCATTTCTCCAGCACCTAACACTAATTAGGGCCCGAGCACAGAGTGTGCGAAGGCCCTATTGTATCTGTGTTGTTTATTATTATTATTATTATTATTATTATTATTATTATTATTCTGGCAAAACGATTGCTTTTTTGACGACTTTAACATACCCCAAAACTCATCAAATTTTGCACGTGCATCATACCTGGTGAAAATTTACGTATTTTAATGGCGCCGGGCAAGGGCCAGCAGAAATGGCTCTCTAGCGCCCCCTAAACTACAGCCCCACCGCTGTGTTTCGCATACATTTCTGAAACTTTATACACACGTTTATCATATCCAGACGCACAAAAAATCCTCTTGGAGCCATCCTCTAAACCCAACAGGAAGTCCGCCATTTTTAATTAAACATGCAAATTTGGCGATTTGCACCTCTCAGACTTTTAACATTAACTCAGAGATTTTAGATGTTAACAACATCAGATTTGGTTTGTTTAATGTACACACCAAGGGGAATCTACGGTTGTAAAATGGTGAGTTTTTGCCAAAGGGGAGTGGCCCAAAAGCCCCCCTGAAATTCGATGATTCGCCATGAAATTTTGATTGACTCTCATTCAGCCATACATCGTCCAATCTGGATCAAACTTCTTCAGTAGGATGAGCATCCGTCCCTGAACACATAGATATTGGAATTTTTTATGACAATTGCAGCGCCACCTAGTGGGAGCAGGAAATGTCATTTTTTACTCTTTGAGGTCCAGTTCAAAAGTGGTTGAGCAAAACCATCTCAAATGTCCACTGCAAAGCCGTAAGGAGTTGGCCTTACACCTATTTCAAAACTGTGAGTTTTCTCCAAAGGGCGTGACTGTGGCGGGACGCCAAAATCGGATGTTTCGCCGTGAAGACAAAAATGGCCGTAACTCAAAGCCAACTTGTCCAATCTGCCTCAAACTTCAGTGGTTTGATAAGGCTCCAGTCCTGAACACATTGATATGCATAAAGTCCATAAATATTAGAGCGCCACCTAGTGGCACCTGCAAATATCATAAAATAGCTTGTTTTTTGCCTTGCCCTGGAGCTACATTTTATCTACATATCTGAAATTGTGGAGGCTGATGTAGCACCCTAAGACGTACAAAAAAGTCTCTTGGACCCATAAGCGAAAGCCTACAGGAAGTCGGCCATCTTCGATTGAAGGTGTCATTTTTCCCCATTTCCAGGCCTCCTATTTGAATGAACTTGTCCTAGGGCATTTGGCCCAGTGAGACCAAAATGGCTCCAGATCATCTACACAAGCGGGGCATCAAAAGTTATTCGCCGTTTTAATAACTTCTGAACGGTGTTGCCATGGCAACCCTCTGAATTTGGACCTTTTTTTTTCACGCCCCACAAAGGCTCTAAACATCAGCCCCAGTGCTATGTTTGCTCTGTCTATCTGAAATTCTTTATGCTGGTGGAACATGCTAAGATGTACAAAAAAGTCTCTTGGACCCATACCCCAAACCCAACAGGAGGTCCGGTATATTCAAATTAATGTGTCGACCTTGTAGCAGTTGCCTCCATTTTCGAGGCTGTAACTCAAAGCCACCTTGTCCAATCTGCCTCAAACTTCAGTGGTTTGATAAGCCTCCTGCCCTGAACACATTGATATGCATAAAGTCCATAATTGTTAGAGCGCCACCTAGTGGCATCTGGAAAAATCATAAAATAGCATGTTTTTTGCCTAGCCCCGGAGCTACATTTTATCTACATATCTGAAATTGTGGAGGCTGATGTAGCATCCTAAGACGTACAAAAAAGTCTCTTGGACCCATACCCGAAAACCTACAGGAAGTCGGCCATCTTCAATTGAAGGTGTCATTTTTCCCCATTTCCAGGCCTCCTATTTGAATGAACTTGTCCTAGGGCGGTTGACCCAGTGACACCAAAATGGCTCCAGATCATCTAGACAAGTAGCCCATCAAAAGTTCTGTGTGGTTTAACAAAATGTTCAACGGCCTTGTCACACCAGGTCGTTGAATTTAACCTTGGATTTTCTCTCGCCACAGACATTTGTGGTGCACTCATTCAGACATGCTTTGCACAATCAAGCTAAAAATGTAATCACTCATGTGCACACCCAGACTGAATTCATGACTACAGATTCAAGGCTATGGTTGGAAGAGCGCCCCCTACAGAATCATATGCATTTTTTATGGCGTCCACAAAATTAGTTTCTCTGAAATGCATGAAAATTGGTTTCAGCATTCTTGACATCATCCTGATCGAAAAACTCAATCAGACCCATGCCCTATTTTGCAGGCCACAGCTGTGAGCACCTCCCAAATACTGGATTGGTTGTATATTGAAAGCGGAAGATGTAGGTCCCCCTAAATGCAGGGCATTGGGTAGAGATATTCTGCCCATCATTCTGATCGAGCGAAGGCGCGGAAGGTCACAGAGCGCCTCGTCTCGAAGCGAGCCAGGGGTCGAGGCGCGCCGGGTGGCGAGGGCCCGATCATCACCGCTTGCGGTTTTAA
>JAMQGT020013040.1:0-13254 GCA_024447675.2 Pterophyllum scalare | reverse complement strand
TAACCACGTCTGCCCTTTCCCCTCTCTCCTCTCCCCTCTTTCCTCTCCTCTCCTCTCCTCTCTCCCCTCTCCTCTCCCTCTCCTCTCCTCTCCTCTCCTCTCCTCTCCTCTCCTCTCCTCTCTCCCCTCTCCTCTCTCTCTCTCCCTTTTCCTCTCCTCTCCTCTCCCCTCTCCTCTCTCCTCTCTCCTCTCTCCCTCTCCTTCCTCTCTCCCTCCCTCTCTCCCCCTCTCCTCTCTCTCTCCTCTCTCCTCTCCTCTCCAGAGCTGTCAGTGAACACAGCACAGTTTGCTAAGTCGGCGGCCATGTTGGGGAACAGCGAGGACCACACAGCTCTTTCTCGAGCGCTGTCCCAGCTGGCTGAGGTGGAGGAGAAGATTGATCAGCTGCACCAGGACCAGGCCAATGCTGACTTCTACCTCTTCTCCGAGCTGCTGGGTGACTACGTCCGCCTGCTCACCGCCGTGAAGGTGCGCTTGCTGGTGGTTTCCACTTCAAACTAATGAGAGGTTCAGGAGAGGTGGTGCTGGAGCTGCCTGAGAGCCTAAGCTTGATTTTGATGAGTAAATCTGACCTCATTTGCACCTGTTTTTAAGTTAAAAGCAGTCCTAGCTCTTTCTGCTGGCTCACTGATGAAATCAAACCTGCTGTCTGGTCCTTAGTGGTCCAATGCTTCTACAAACTAAAGGTCGCTCTGGGGTGAATAACAGAGCACGGTCACATCCCCACAAACGTAGACATGAAAGCTGCTGAAGTCTCTATGAGCAGTCATATATGAGTGCATCTGAATAACAAAGTAATCGTCCTCAGTTTGTTGTTCCAGCAGCAGAACATGTTCAAGGTGCTCCGAGTTCACAGAAACACTTCTAGCTGTGAAACAGCGATGCCAGATTGTCACCGTTTCTTTATTTTACAGGCTGCCGCACTACGTCGGCTCACTGCACCACCTTGTGGTGCAAATGGGTTTTAGATGAATCACGTTACAGACTTGTGCATAAATTTTCTTCAGTCTTTTGGAAGCTTTAGTTCGTTTGGGATGGTTTTGAGTGCGGGACTCACAGTGAGTGTGTTTGCTCAGGGGGTGTTTGACCACCGCATGAAGACGTGGCAGAAGTGGCAGGACAGTCAGATGTTGCTGCAGAAGAAACGGGAAGCTGAAGCCAAACTGCAGTTCACCAACAAACCTGACAAACTGCAGCAGGCCAAAGACGAGATCAAAGAGGTAAGACGGTCGTTCTGTGACGCGCGAGCAGCATTTACTATGAGTGGAACATGGAACCATATTAGGAATATCGGGAATGCCGGCAAATATTCTGAATTTGATTATGATGTTAAAAAATAAGACCTTGTGTTGTGCTGGGGGGTTAAAGAAGCACCATCCACCTGCAGTGCTGCATACTGTGTGGTGTGCAGCTCTGAATGCTTTAATTCTGTGTGGCTTTAAAAAGATAATCAGATGATTTTGGTCAGGCTCTGCAGCACTATCACCTACACCTCAGCTCCATCAGCTTCACTTAAACTTGGTGCAGCTGTAGGTCTTCCTGCCTTTGCCTTCCTCAGAGGAAAGGTTTGGTTTCCAAAGGCCTCCTCAGCTCACCTGGCACCAGCTTATTGTCAGCCAATTAAATTTTATTTATATAGCACCAAATCAGAACGAACAGCCTCCTCAAGGCAAGCTGAAGGCTCTGCCTCCCATTCTACTCTGAAGTATCCTAGGAACCACAAGTAAGCCAGCAGTCTGAGAGCAAAGTGCTCTATTGGGGTGATACGGTACTATGAGGTCTTTGAGATAAGATGGGGCCTGATTATTCAAGACCTTGTATGTTAGGAGAAGGATTTTAAATTCTACTCTAGATTTAACAGGGAGCCAATGAAGAGAAGCCAATATGGGAGAAATCTGCTCTCTCTCAGCTTCTCCCAGTGATGAACTTGGTCCAGCCACAGGTGGAAGACTGATGGCTTCTAAGGCCGCCTGCAGCTGTAGTTTATTCTCAGTCGGTCTTAAATGTGTCATGCGCTAATATTTCCCACCGAAAAGAAGCTGAAGAAGAAGAAAATGTTGACTTTGCACATTTTTTTTCTACCTGTGCATCAGATTATTACCTGATTATGTTGTGAGGTTTTTGTTGTGAGACTTTGGTTCAGTACCCGTGTGAGTGTGATGGTGTGGTTCAGGAATGGCTCTCCTCTGTGTGTGGTTTTATTTCTGTCGGGTGTCCAGTCAGGTCCAATAAACGCGCCTTCACGGTTCATTCATGTGAAAACATTTTTTCTGCAGACTTCGTGTGAGCTCAGAACGACAAACGAGAGCAGGAGAGAAGAGAAAAGTACTTTATTAGAGCATCTGTTGAAGCTGTCACCACACAAATTCATCCTCCGTGCTGTCAGGATTCAGCTCACACACACACACACACACGAGGGCAGAGCCGGCGTGGTCGGGGGGGGGGTGTCTGTGCATTAGAGCCGAGCAGCTGTCAGATGTGGGGTTTTGGGAAGAGGAAGGGGGAGTTTTTTGGGGGAGGCTGTCAGAAGCTGCAGACGAGGCCAGATCGCAGTAGAGTTACAACCAGCATTTATTTGGAGGCGGTGAGAGTTCAGGCGCCTGTCAGGAGTCGGGTTTTGGTTCACGCTCTGACAACAGAAGCTTTCCCGGTTTGATTTCACGCCGCCGCTGAACTCCTGCTGTGCACGTCATGTTAATGCTGCATGTGCACACTGGACTGGAGGTGAACCTGGAGCCTGTGATCTGCAGCAGGTGACTGATTTTATCTTTTAAGGAAGCTCGAGCATTCAAGGAGCCCCAAATCTGGGACATCCTTCTCCTCAGTCCTGGAGGAACTGTTAAGCAGTTTGTCCCAATTTCCACTGATCATTCCCCCTTTGCAGACCTACGTTAGATTTCACTGATTCGTAAACGCCCACCGATACGCGCAGAGGTCGTGTTTTCAGTCGCTTTTGTCTGCTTGTTAGCGGGAAACTCTGAATATTATGAACGGATTAGTGAGCGCCCTCCTAGTTCTGGATGTTCTTCCTGTTTTCATGTGAGGCCGAATAAATGGATGAAGTAACAAAATAAGATGTATTTAATGTAACAGAAGTTGGAATCACAGTTTAAATGTGAAGCAAAGTTATCAATTCATTAGTTTGTTCACACGTTAAAAATGTTGAAAGATTCCCGAGCGGACGTTTTTCCGCAGCCTGTCAGATTTACGCTTACAGCTGACTCTGTAAAGGAAGTAAAGTGTGAGATCACAGGACTCCATCACTCCTCTTCCTCACATCGGCTGGCCGGAGTGAATATTTCTCGATTCCCAGAAAAATTCCAGTGACTGGTGTGAACACAGCGTAAAACTTTGATTTCAAGGTCCAAATAAATGAATGAAATAAGTTGAACTAACGTTTATGAATGTTTAGAGCAGGGCTGTCAGACTCAGTCATAGGATGGGCCAAAATTGAAGACACAGTCTGAGTCTCGGGCCGAACACGATTACAAATAATCATTTTAATCAGCATCATACAGGTGTGATGAGGCACGTCACCAAACTCAGAAGCTATTTCCTCTGAAACTGCTGATTTGGACCTTTGCCCCTTATAAAGTTCACTGTGTGTGTGTGGGGGGGGGGCGCGTTGTGTCTTCAGGACTTTGCTGCGCAGCGTTTCCTGCTGTGTGACGCAGTGACGCACTGTCAGCTCACCTGTGCAGGTCTCCCTCTGCATCTTCTCCCGTATACGTACCACCAATCCGCTCCAAGGCCAAGAGAAGAGACGGACGCTTTACCTCCGATGTCAGGTCCTCTGCCTCCACCTGTTTGGAAAATCCCAGCTCTCCACTTTCCATTTGGTCACTTTGAGGGTCAGGCAGCTTAAATGTCACTGTAAAAAGTGCTGACTGCTGTTTTTATCCACTGATCACTGATCAATGTGTCATTGACAGCATGGAAAATGGGTTAGTGCACAGGTCTTGACCTGCGGGGCAGCTGTTGCAGTGCACTGTGGGATTTGTAGTGTAAGTGGTGGAAAGAAAGATTAGATACGGAAGTTAGTGACTGTGCAGCTTGATGGGTCTCTGTATTTGTCTCTGTAATTTATAACCAGCTGTAGTGTTTTCATTTTTCCTGGTAGAAAAACAACTTCCTGTTTCTGGAAGCTGAACCGGAGCACAAACGCCCCTCTGGGCCTCAGTTTGGTTACGTATTATTAAGGCTGAACCTCCATATCCTCCTCAGAGAGACCAGGAACAATAATCCTACCTGTGCAGTATATCACAGGTTATGGTTCCTCCTCTGCATTCAGAACTGAATGTTTGACCTGAACAAAGGACTAAAAATATGTTTTAATACTTTAGTCTTTCCATATTTCTTCTTTGTATCTAAATTTAGATTTCTTATTGCACGTCTGCGTCCTGTTTTTATCCATAGCTTTAGCTTTAGAATCTGCTGAATGAGTTTGTCTTTAAGAAGCTTCGCAGACTCACAGCTGATGCAGTAATAAAAGCTCAGTAAATAACATGAACCAAGTGTACTTGGTGTTATTTGGTGCTGTGCGTTCCTCTGTCACATGGAGCAGTCAGATTTGTAGCCCACACCGCCCCCTGTGGGCACCAGGCAGAACAGCTCTGCTGCTCTGAATGAAGTTTTTCCAGACTAGTTAAAAATAATCTTTTCTGTGCGCCACACTCACCTGTTGCTTCATCACACGAAAGATCATTTCCGAGTCATTTCTTCCACTTTAAAACATTTTTATTCTTTCTCAGAAATTTCAGTCACACATTTTTAGCCCAAAGGCGGCTCTGACTGATGCCGCAGTCGATTTAAAGTTACACTTAAAGGTTTCACACTGAGACATGAGAACCTTTTCATGCTTAGAAACATGTGATCATTGTTATTAATTAAAATATTAAACGACCGCAGAGAGAAACCTTTGGAGCACACGATTACTGTTAAATAAATGCGAGAATAACGGGAAATGTTTTTAAGATGTCAAATTAGCAGGACATCTCAGTTTTTCAGTCTTAGACACGTCGTGTCGTTCCATCAGCAGAAACAGCTTTGACACCTCACAGCCCACATGTTTGTAGATTTGGTCCCTTTCTGTATCCAGATCAGATTAGTTTAGATTTAGGAGAAGCTCCCTCAGAGCCTTCTGCTTGTGTTTGCAGCACAGCGACCTTTGACCCCTTTAAAGAACGTCCCTTTCAGGGTGCAGGCGCCTGCTGATTAAAGAAAAATCACAGTTTTATATGAGATTATCTTTGGTTTCATCATCATGAACTCTTCTGCACCTGCACGTTCATAGTTATCGGCTCTTAATTTGATGTAAAACAGGAAGGAAAACAGAATTCCTCTTAGCTTATCTGACCAGCTTCCAATAATCCCAGTTTCCATCCTGAACCAAAGCCACACAAAATAATTAGGATGGGCTTCTTCAGAGATGCTAGCAACCATCCCAGCACAAAAACTCTTGGGGGGGGGGTCATATATTAATATATATTAATATGTTATTACAGTGGCGGATGCCCAATGAGGTCAGTGTATGCACAGGATAATCTAATCCTTCTGGGCTCTGACTGGAGTCGGTGAGAGCAGATACCCCCCCCCCCCGTATTAAAAGTATGGGGGTGTAAATGAGTGTAACAGGTCAGCTGTAAGCTTTCATGAGGACGTCGGTCTGAGACACATCAGAATCAGCTCCATGTTCTCCGGCTCGAGGAACCACGGAGGAACCACGGAGGACGAAAGGCTGTGAAATAAGCGGGGTGAAGCTGAGGCCCCACCCACGTGAAAAATTCCAGCAAATAGATGGAGCGGTTAGTGCTCCGTTTGTGCTGCTTTCGTTTCTGAGATACTATGAATTATAATTCTGGCATAGGCTACTCATAACACTTGAAACAAATTATTGTATAAGAAACCTTTCTCCAAACAAATCTGCATCAATAAAGGTGAGTAGTAGATAATTTAACCAAAAAACAAAAACAAAAAAAATGCAATGGGGGGGGGGTCAATAAAATACAAAAAATAAAATAAAGTTGTAATCCAACAACTTCACACTGACTGGATCGGTGACAAAGTGCTGGAACACAACCGACGCAGAACCAAAGCAGGAATTAGTGCCTGCAGCAGTGAAATTCACCGTCTCCTAATTAGGTGAAGTCATGTGATCGCCTGAAAGTAAAACATAACGCCGACCGGTAAGCAGCACAAAAGAATAAAAGTAATCCAAAATGAACACATATGACCCTTGAGTGACATTCTGGTCCGCACGCCACACCGGTCGGTAATGCACCAGTTTCCTTGCCAACCATCAATAAACTAAATCAAAAAGGAAGAAGAAAGCGGCACAAACGACAGTTTTAACGGCACAAACGGAGCACTAACCGCTCCATCTATTTCCTGGAATTTTTCACGTGGGTGGGGCGTCCGCTTAACGCAGCTTGTGAAATAACTGTCGTATAACTGGGCTCCGTAGTCATTTCAGTAGCTCTGGTTATTCTTAGGGAAGTTTACATCAAACCAATGGAAGACGGGGACGTTGTCCAACGCTGACATTAAGGAGGCGCTCCATGGAAGCTCCACCCTGGGAAGCACCTGGAATATTTCTTGTGAAGGAAAGCTTCTGAAAGCTGTGATGGAAAAGCAGTTTGAGCTTAAACTGCATTCAAACCCAAACATGTCCTCAGGACACCTTTAAGCCTTTTTGCTGTACCCTCCTTTATGATGAGGTCACTTTGGCCACGTGGGCAGTGTTAAACAAAAAAAAAGACAGTGAAAGTATTTAAATCATGCAAATATGCATTTAGGATGCTTGCTAATGTTTCCCAGCTGTTTTTATATTATATTTGCAATATTTTGTATACTTATTAGATATTTTTAAAAGACATGTTTGCCCTGCTTCCAGTCTTCATGCTAAGCTCGGCTAACAGCGCAGTGAGCGCACAGATTTCAGTACCTGATCATTAAAGTGTTGATTTAAATGAGCAGCGTGAGGACGCGCTGAGGCCCTCGGTGTTCTGTGTTGAGGGAGGGTTTCCTTTTCTTTCCTCGCCTGCGTCCTCCTCAGTGTTCGGTCATTTCTCTTGGATCTTCCTCTATGATTTTGGAAGCTCTGAGCATTTTTCCTGCCTCTTAACTTTTGTTGCATTTTCCCTGCCATGCCTTCCTGAAACCAGGAGATTGAGGAGGTAGGACCTGCCCTTTCTGTGTGTCCGTCCATCTCTGTGTCCACCTGCCTGCCTGCCTGCCTGCTTCACGCCTTTGAGTTGCTTCTTTGTAGTATTCAGTTCTCATGTTTATCACTTTTCATTAACGGCATTTTATCACCACGTTATCATTTTCCCGTCACATGAATTTGGCTGTCAGGCTGGAGGAGGCATTTTTGGAGAGTCACTCAAAACTTGGGCAAACTCTTTCATGTGACGTCTTAGACCAGTGATTCCCGACCACACACACCTGCACCCTGGCCATAGCAAACGAGCCGTTTCTCACCGATGTGGTAGGAAAACGTGCAGCGGGCCCTCAGAGGTGTTACAGGCAGGGGTTAAACTGAGAAACGATGATACCTAAAAGTAACTGAAATAAAATGACTGACAGCTGAATACTGGCTCATTCATGTTTCTGGTGATCCATAAATGGATGGATGGATGGGTCATAACAGCTGTCAGAGATGGATAAATAAAAGCTGATACTGCTGTTTGCTATTGAATTCAACTTTTTATTATGTTTGTGTTTGACGTATTTTTTCCTGCTGTGTCAAAGGAGTTTCCAGACTCTGGGATAAAGTATATCCCACCTTATCTACACAATGGTTGTATGAATACAGACTGAGTGTTCAGTTGTCTGAAAAATATCACAGAAATATTGCTTTTCTGTAGTTATTGGTGTTAGCATGCAGCATGCCTGGGTACATGTGACCCCGTGTTGGGAATCACTGATCTGATCCGAGTCTTTGTTCGCATCCTCATGGCTTACAGCGTTCCTTTTATCCGATCAGCATCACAGAGCTGTTCCATGATTGATTTATGCTTTTTAAAAACTCATTTAACAGGTGATGTTAGTTCAGTAATGTCAGTAACCTTCACCTAAAATAGAAAAGTCACGACTGCAGAGTGAGTTTATCGCCATGGAATTAACAACAAATAGGAATAAAATGCTGACGTCGTCTTCATCAGAGCCAAACTGAGGATGAGGATGACCAAAGCCTGTAATAATCACGTATTTAGCAAATGCGTTTTAAAGCTTCCTTCGCAGGGTGGGTGTGAGTTGCCGTGTTCTGTGGGTCAGTTGCATCTCTGGCTCACAGTCAAAGCAGTCCTTTCAAACAGATTTTTTTCTTAAGTTTATTTACCACCTTTGCAGCTTTTTTTACTTTCCTCATGCAAAGTCAGTTGGTTTAATCTCAGCCAAGTTCAGAAAGTCTCTCCCTCACAGCACCAAACATTTTCATTCACCACTTTTCCTGTTAGGTGGTAGATATGTTGGCAGAACAAACTGGCGCTGATACATTCAGTATTCAGGCATTTCTGCAGCTTGACGAATAAACTTAGAACATTTCCTGCGACGGAAACTTTGTCACGTCCCGGGTACGTTACCTTCAGAGCACAGGTCCAGTTTTTCCAGGTCCAGTTTTTTTGGAGGCAAAATGGACTTTTTCAAATATCATGTTTGATATAAATCCAAGTCACAGGTTCATAAAAGCCAAAAATCCATTTTGATGGTTAAAGTCTGTCTTTTTAAAAATGATTAGTGTCTGCACTGATAATCCAGTATTGTCATATTGATTTTTGTTATGTAAACTGACACAAAGTCCAACATCAACAATCCTAATTAAGATGCAGTTTAAAGCTGCAGGTTTTCAGAAGGACATTAAAGACTTTACAATATCCAACAATGTTCCTAAAATAAAACAGTGAAATGAAGGTTTACAGAAGAGTTATAAAGTCTTTTTGTGTGTTTGTGTTTTAGCTGGAGGGGAAGGTCCAGCAGGGCGAGAGAGACTTTGAGCAGATCTCCAAAACCATCCGCAAAGAAGTCAGCAGGTTTGAGGTGGGTGGGGTGGATGGACGGACAGATGGATGCATAGATGGATGGGTGGATAGATGGAGGGATGGAGGGGTGGACAGTGGATGGAGGGATGGAGAGAGGGGTGGACAGTGGATGGGTGGGTGGGTGTACAGTAGATGGAGGGAGGGAGGGGTGGACAGTGGATGGGTGGGTGGGTGGGTGGGTGGATGGAGGGAGGGAGTGGTGGACAGTGGAGGGGTGGACAGTGGATGGGTGGGTGGGTGGACAGTGGATGGAGGGAGGGAGGGGTGGACAGTGGATGGAGGGGTGGACAGTGGATGGGTGGGTGGATGGATAGATGGAGGGAGTGAGTGGTGGACAGTGGATGGAGGGATGGAGGAAGGGGTGGAGTGGATGGAGTGAGTGATGGACAGTGGAAGGGTGGGTGGGTGGATAGATGGAGGGATGGAGTGAGTGGTGGACAGTGGATGGGTGGGTGTCACTTGTTTGCATTAATTGGTGCCGTTCTCCAACAGAAAGAGAGGGTGAGGGACTTTAAAACGATCATCATCAAATACCTGGAGTCTCTGGTTCAGACACAGCAGCAGGTAAACATACCTGGCAGTCACATTAAAATACTCTCTGTGTCTCCTTTAAATATAAACTGTAAATAAAAACAGTATTTGGTTTAAAAACATTTTAAATGTGACCGTACTGATGTTAAAATGAAAAACGTTTCATTTTCATTAGAATTATAAAGTCTGTGAAAACTGAAAAGTTTAAATTTTCACATTGTCATCATAAAGTACTCGGGACTCATCTCAAGCTGTAACTTTCAGTTGTCTTTTATTTATTAGATTCCGATTTAAATGAACATTTAAAAACAGGTTTATGTTTTATACAAAGATTTGGCACTTATTTGATTATTTAGTTATGCAGTTTCAAGTAAGGAAATGAAAGTGAATCGCTCTTTTTTCCTCCTGCAGCTCATAAAATACTGGGAGGCTTTCTTACCTGAAGCCAAGGCCATCTCATAGACTCCACTCCTGCACAGACAGTCCTGACCGGCTCTGGTTAAACTACAGTACCCACGATGCACTTGTCCTCCCGGATCCTTCCTGCTCCTCCTGTTTCAGCCCAGAGTGAAGAAGAGAAGTTGAGGCAACAAATCAGCCAAAAGTTGACCGTGTTTATTCCTGTTTGTTTTTTTGCTGCATTCGTGTCCCGACCGATGCTTTAGGACAGAACTTAGGAAAGATGATGCAACAAAACAGCTCCTGCATTCATTTTTATTAAATCTGAAATCTGCAGTCAGTGATATCATTGGCCTGGAAATTCCTATTTTTGTATGACTGTGAACGCAGCACAGGTTACAGCCACACATACTTTGTTTTCTCAGTGGGTGGGGGGTGGGGGGGCTGTTTAAGGGCTTTTTATGACAAACATCCACAATTCCAGCTAAAGAGACAGGTGTTGGTGTTGGGATGTATGGAAGCACGATAATCTGGGAGTCTTTGGGATTTTAACCTGATTTCCTCTCGGCCAAAATATATCCATGAAAAAATGATGAAACATTTTCAGTAATGGTCGCTTATAAAAGCTTATTTAGGGGGATTTAAAGACATTTAATTTCTTTATGGTTTTCAAGGCAGTGTGGAGCTTCCATACAGTGTCCCAACACACACACACACACACACACACACACACACACACACACACACACACACACAGCAGTGCAGGATGATCTCTAGGTTTAATCTGTCGCCTCCTCCTGTGGGGGTTTTCCCACTGATGCAGATTTATTTTCCCGTTGGCTCAGTGCTTGAACCCAGGAATGTGAAGCAGGACTCCTCAGCCAGCTTATTTAATCATCACTGAATTCCAGGTCAGCGTCTGATTTTAATGCAGCAAGTTTTTGTGTGCTCGAACGCCTCAAACCGCTGAGTCAGAACGTGCCTGCTGTCCAGAGCGAAGGACGCCTGACTGCATCCTCTGTTTCCTGTATTGTGTCCCGTCACCTGTTCTCTCACTTCCTCTCATGCCTTTCAAAACAAGACCCTGTGTTTTTGTTGCTGTATGATCGTAAGTGAAGGCAACATTCCCCGTTTGTGTCCCCCTGAGCCGACGCGAGCCGAGGAGGAAGAATTCCCCTCTGCTTCGGATCTCTGCTGCCACAGAAATATTAGTCAGGCTGATCTGCAACTCTCAGACATCAAAATGTCTTAAACAGAATTACCAGTGAAATTTATGGAACTTTGTTTCCACCACTGGAAAAAAAAACATTTTTTGTCCTCCATAAGTCAGATTTTGGGGTTACTGTCTCAATATTTAAATGTACAAACTTCTGAGAAAATAACTTTGAGTTAAGTTGAATTTTTTAGATAATAACCAGACATTTTGACTTCTGGAGGGCAAAGAAATCTTTTTAATCTGTTAATTTTTTTCAGTGATGGAAACAAGCTTCCACAGAAATATCATGAAGTTTCATAAATTTGCCACGAAAAGTGTCAAATATTAAAATATTCAAAGAGGAAAGCGTTTCCCCCAAAGTGTGAATGAAATGAGCCTGAGGCAGTTTGGGTTTAGCTGTGAGCTTCATCACGCGGAGCTGGACGTTGTCAGTTTGTGGCTATTCTAATGTGAAAGCTACTTTGTATTGTAGATGATGCAAACGCCCTCTGCTGCAGATCCTCCCTCTCTGTGACATCACGCCCAATATGTGTTTAAATATTTCTGAAGCTTCGGCGTGACCTTTCTTCCTGCCGCTCGGCTCAGAGGAGACTTTGATGTTTGCGTTTTAAATTTAAGAGGAAATCTGAATGTGCTCGCCAGCGTCTCACGCTCGGCTGCACGTGAAGGATTTCCTGCTGGCGTTGAAGCCGAGGAGCAGTTTGAGGTGGAGGTGAAAGTGTCGGCGTCCGTCCGGAGCTCAGCCTCAGACTGAGATTGATTTTTTCCTCTTTGTTAATGAAGGTGACGACTGCAGTCTGAAAATCCCGCAGATGTGATCTGAACTGTTCGCCAGAATAAAATCCAGCGTTTCAAGTCTCATAAATCTATAAATCAGATATTTTAGCTCCTCTGATTAAAACTGGAGCTGTTCCTGACTGTGTTCATTCTTCTGTTTTATTCCTGTTTCTTTGCCTCTGAATGAAGTGCAGTGGTCGAGAACGGTCACTTGATATTTTTTCCCGCTGATGATGAAATTCTTTATCTGCTGAGATTTTTTTAAGCCTTTTTGGTTTGATGTGACGTTCCTGCAGAGCGAGCGTCTGAGTGCAATAAAGGAATGTTTCTCCTCTGGACTCGGTTTGGATTCTTCTCTGTCTCATATCTGCTTACTTTTTCAAAGGAAACCTACATTTGACTCATTTTTAGTCTTCTGACAGCTGACTGTGATTATTCTAACAAATATGTGGGTTCAGTAATAAACTGAGATTCAGGAGTTTTACTTGTACTCATCAGTATGTTTCTCACATGCTGAAACACTGGAGATTAAAACACATTTGAATCAAATGTTCAGCAAACTGATCCAAATAATCTGCAGATCCAAACTGTAGTTTATGTCCATAAATCATGATTTATAAATCGAACTCACGGTTACATAAATATCCTCTAAAATAACAGCCCCTGCTTCCCACTCCACGTTCTCCAGCTCCTCCACTCACTGAAATTCTTGGGAACACAAAATTTCAACACCAGTTTTTTTTTTTCTTTTTAAAAATTTGCATTGCTGCAAATCCAGTTAAGAATGAGAGAAGATAAAAAGAAAAAATACTTTCATCATTGATTTATGTGATTTGGGCTACGAGTCTGTAATAATTCATCCATCCATCCAGTTATCAGATATGGTTAAACAAAGGGTTTGTTTACTAAACAGGAGTCAGTCACTGCTGTGATACTAGCTAAACATTTTTCTCAAACACACAAACATCATAAATCTACAAGAATCCAAATGTAAACACAATAAAATGAAAATAATGATCAAACAGCTGAAATAAGGGTTTAAAGTCAGACGTAGTGCTTTGAGCTGCGCTGCTGCATAAATAAAGTTAAATGCACTCATTTTAAATGTTGCAATCTCATCTGGATCACGTCCTTGCCCTTTCCTCTCTCACCTGCGTTACCCTCACCTGTCCTGGTCGGGCCTTTTGCCCAGAGTTCTGTGTTTTTTGGTTCTGTTGTGGTCTTAATCTTTTTGTTGTGCCTGCTTCTGGTTTCGATTGTTAGTTGGTAGGTTTTGAGTTATGTTTTTGAGTC